>JASVEL010004731.1:0-59052 GCA_032618575.1 Nicotiana noctiflora | reverse complement strand
CCAACTTGTTACGACCCGGATTTTTCCCCCAATATCGGGATCGTGATGGCGCCTACTCGTGGTAGCTAGGCAAGCCACCGTATTCATACTATCATGTTTTTAACACAATTTTAATTAAATAAATGCGGAATACTTTATCGAAATGGAAATAACTAATTACAAAGTGAAAATCATACCGAAATCCTCTACCCAAGACGTGGAGTCACCAACTCACGAACTATTATGGAATACTACACATAAAAGTCTGAAGGAAATATAACATAATTCTGTTTGTCTCGGAACAAAGAGACTACGACTAATAACATAAATAAAGAGAGAGACGCCGGGCCTGCGGACGTCTGCAAGCTACCTCGGTCTCAAATATGATCAACTCCCACCGCAATCTATTTACTGCTGCTGCTGCTCCTGATCGTAACCTGGACCCGTGCAAAAACGCACAGAAGTGTAGCATCAGCACAACCGACCCCATGTGCTGGTAAGTGTCTGGCCTATCCCGGCGAAGTAGTGACAAGCCTAGCACCAGACACCCACATAAACCTGTGCAGTTCAATATATATGTATACCACAAAATAACGAGAAGTAAACAAGTAATAATACAATAAGGAATATCTCAAAAGAACTCAACAATTAAACCACAGTTAATAAGTTCACAAGGAAAACAAAGTATAATGGAAACACAAGTAATATCAAGTCAAGGAATAGCAAGTAGTTGCACGGCATCACCCTTCGTGCTTTTACTCTCGTCCTCACCAAATAAGCAAATAAAGTACACTGCATCACCCTTCGTGCTTTTACTCTCATCCTCACCAAATAAACAAATAAAGTACACGGCATCACCCTTCGTGCTTTTACTCTCATCCTCACATCCATGGTACGGCATGATCCTTCGTACATGGTTCAATAACAAGGCACGGCATGATCCTTCGTGCATAATCAATAAATAAACATGGCACGTCATTAACCTTCGTGCGTAAATAAATAAACATGGCACGGCATCACCCTTCGTGCATTATCACTCTTCCTCACCCAAATAACAATCACAGATAAGGGCAAAGAAAGAAACAGCAATTCATAAACCGTCCCATCAAGGGCAATCAATAATTATCTTCACAACATGTCCCAACAAGGGAGAACAATAACAATTCATCTGTAATATATCTCAAAATAATTATTTTCCAACGACTCACGGTCATACTAGACGCCGGTGTATGGATGCTCGTCACCACAGCCCATACACCGCACTCGATCACATAACACATAACACATAATCCTATTCCCTCAAGCTAGGATAGAACAAACACTTACCTCGAAAGCTTATGAACAATTCACTCCGTGGAAATGTCTTTTCTTTCAATTTGGCTCCAATCCAACCGTATCTATACACAATTGATTTAATATAATCAATTCTACTCAACAAACTAATTCTTAAGACCAAATACAACTTTTACAACATTCTACCCGAAATAGTGAATTTCAACCCCGGGCCCACATGGTCGGAATTCGGGGTTAGGACCAAAATCCGGTTACCCATCCCCCCACGAGTTCATGTATATGATTTGTTTCAAGATCGGACCTCAATTCGAGGTCCAATTTCCCAATTTATGAAAAACCCTATATTCTACCCAAAAACAAGAATTCTACCATGAAAACCTTTGATTTTTAATGAAAAACATGTTTAATGATGTTAGGAATTGAAAGAATTAAGTAAAAAGTGACTTACAATTGTTTTGATGAAGAAGGAATCCGTGAAGAATCGCAAATGGGTGTTTTTGTTTTGTAAAAAGTGAAGAAATGAACTTAAAATCATGTTTTACAGGTCTCTGTGTTCGCATTTGCGAACATGGGTTCGCAATTGCGAACCCCGACCAATTTCTAGAGTTTGAAAAATAAGCTAAGGCTGGGAAGTTCGCATTTGCGAACACTGGCAATCAAAGGGATGTTCGCATTTGCGAACTAATGTTCGCATTTGCGAACACATGCTGTATAAGGCAGTGTTCGCATTTGCGAACAATGGTTCGCATTTGCGAACCAAGGCATTATGGGGAATGTTCGCATTTGCGAACTTTTGTTCGCATTTGCGAACATAGGCAGCACTGGGGACCTTCGCAAATGCGAACAATTGTTCGCCTGGGCCAACGGGGGCTTCGCATTTGCGATAAATGTTCGCATTTGCGAGCCTGTCCCCTTCGCAATTGCGAGAAATTCTTCGCAATTGCGAAGGCAACAACTGGGTGAAAAACCAGCAATTCAAAAATTCAGAATTTCATCCAACGGCCTATCAAATCTTTACCCGAGCCCCCGGGCTCCAAACCAAACATGTACATAACCTCAAAAACACATTATGGACTTGTTCGTGCGATCACATCGCCAATATCACTTCGTTTTAATCAAATCAAGCCTCAAACTCATGATTTTCATACTTTTGATTTTCAAAACTTCTTAACTTGGAACTAAAGGTCCAAAACATCTCAAACGACATCCAAATGTCACCAAACTTTACAGGAAATCACATATATAATATTTAAGACTTGTACCGGGCGTCGGAACCAAAATACGAGCTCGATACCAAGGTCAATTAATTTATTTCCTTTAATAATTACATCAAAAACAATTTCACATAAAAATTCATAACTTGGGCTCTAGGCCTCAGAATTCGACTCCGGACGCACGTCCAAGTCCCATATTTTCCTACGGACCTCTCGGGACCATCCAATCTCGGGTCCGGATCCGTTTACCAAAAATGTTGACCGAAGTCAACCATATCAATATTAATATCATTTTTATCCAAATTTCTCATGGAAATTCATATTTTCTATCACAAAATCTTTCCGGCTACATGCTCGGATCGTACACGTAAATCGAGGCAACATAGAATGAGGTTTTCAAGGCCTCAGAAGCTCGAAATTATTAATAAAATAAGTGATGACCCTTTGGGTCGTCACAATCTCCACCTCTAAAACAACCGTTCGTCCTCGAACGGAAAAGAAAGAAGTACGTGAGTCAGGAAACAAGTGTGGGTAACGGCTCCGCATATCAGACTCGGACTCCCAGGTCGATGCCTCAGGAGGCTGACCTCTCCACTGAACGCGCACAGAAGGATAACTCTTCGACCTCAACTGTCGAACCCGCCGGTCTAGAATAGCCACCGGCTCCTCCTCGTAAGATAGATCATTGTCCAATTGGACAGTACTGAAGTCTAACACATGTGTGGGATCGCCGTGGTATCTCCGAAGCATAGATACATGAAAAACTGGATGCACGGCTGATAAGCTAGGCGGCAAAGCTAATCTGTAAGCCACCCCTCCCACTCTGTCTAGAATCTCAAATGGACCAATATACCTAGGGCCGAGCTTGCCCTTCTTCCCAAACCTCATCACGCCCTTCATAGGCGACACCCGGAGCAATACTTGCTCACCGACCATGAAATCTACATCTCGAACCTTACGATCCGCATAAGTCTTCTCTCTGGACTGAGTGGCACGCAATCTCTCCTGGATAATTTTGACCTTATCCAAGGCCTCCGGAACTAAGTCTGTACCCAACAACCGAGCCTTCCCCGGCTCAAACCATCCGACTGGTGATCGACATCGCCTACCATACAACGCCTCATACGGAGCCATCTGGATGCTAGATTGGTAACTGTTATTGTAGGCGAACTCTGCTAATGGTAGAAACCGATCCCACGAGCCTCCGAAATCAATAACACAGGCTCGAAGCATGTCCTCAAGAATCTGAATAGTCCTCTCGGACTGGCCATCCGTCTGAGGATGAAATGCTGTACTCAACTGAACCTGAGTGCCTAACTCCCGCTGGACCGCTCTCCAGAACCGCGAGGTAAACTGCGTACCCCGATCAGAGATAATAGATACTGGCACCCCATGGAGACGAATAATCTCCCTAATGTAAACCTCCGCTAACCTCTCCGACGAATAGGAGACAGATACTGGAATAAAGTGTGTTGATTTGGTCAACCTATCAACAATGACCCAAATAGCATCAAATTTCCTCCGAGTCAAAGGAAGTCCAGTAACGAAGTCCATAGTGATCCGCTCCCATTTCCACTCGGGAATTTCAATCCTCTGGAACACACCACCAGGTCTCTGGTGCTCATATTTCACCTGCCGACAATTTAGACACCGAGCGACATACGCAACGATATCTTTCTTCATTCTGCGCCACCAATAGTGTTGCCGTAAGTCCTGGTACATCTTCGCGGCGCCTGGGTGAATAGAATACCGCGAACCGTGGGCCTCTGCTAAGATCAACTCTCGAATCCCTTCGACATTGGGCACACAAACTCGACCCTGCAATTTCAATACCCCATCATCATCTAGATTTACCTGTGTGGCACCTCCCCGCTGTACCGTATCTCTCAACTCACGCAAATGAGGATCATCAAATTGCCTCTCACGGATACGCTCTAATAAAGAAGAACGAGCGACCGTGTAGGCTAACACCCTGCTAGGCTCAGAAATGTCTAATCTCACGAACCGGTTGGCTAAGGCCTGGACATCTAATGCTAATGGTCTCTGACTGACCGGAATGTATGCAAGACTACCCATGCTGGCATGCTTTCTACTCAATGCATCGGCCACCACATTGGCCTTACCTGGATGATATAAGATAGTAACATCATAGTCTTTTAGCAACTCTAACCATCTCCGCTGTCGTAGATTCAACTCCTTCTGTTTGAACAAGTATTGTAGGCTTTTGTGATCAGTGTACACCTCACATGTCACACCATATAGATAATGCCTCCAGATCTTTAAGGCATGAACCATTGCTGCCAACTCGAGATCATGAACTGGATAATTCTTCTCATGTATCTTTAACTGCCTCGAAGCATAAGCGATAACCTTACCATCCTGCATCAATACCGCTCCAAGCCCTGTACGAGATGCGTCACAATAAACTGTATAAGGCCCTGCACCCGTAGGTAGTACCAACACCGGTGCGGTGGTCAAGGCTGTCTTGAGCTTCTGAAAGCTCGCCTCACACTCCTCTGACCACTGAAACTGGACACCCTTCTGGGTCAACCTGGTCAACCCCTCTACAAATCGACGGTAGTAACCTGCTAACCCCAAGAAACTCCGGATCTCGATCACTGAAGCTGGTCGAGGCCAATTTTGGACTGCCTCAATCTTCTTTGGGTCCACCTGAATACCTTCCACTGATACAATATGACCCAAAAATGCTACCGAACTTAACCAGAACTCACATTTCGAAAATTTGGCATATAGCTGGTTATCTTTCAGAGTCTGAAGAACCACTCTGAGGTGCTGTTCATGCTCTTCCTGGCTGCGGGAGTATACTAGGATGTCGTCTATAAAGACTATCACGAACAGATCTAAGTAAGGCCTGAATACTCGATTCATCAACTCCATGAATGCTGCTGGGGCATTGGTCAACCCGAAGGACATGACCAAGAACTCATAATGCCCATATCTAGAGCGAAAGGCTGTCTTAGGAATGTCAGCCGCCCTGATCTTCAGCTGATGGTAGCCTGACCTCAAGTCTATCTTAGAGAATACCCTCGCTCCCTGGAGCTGGTCAAACCAATCATCAATCCTCGGCAGTGGATATTTATTTTTGATAGTCACCTTGTTTAACTGCCGGTAATCAATACACATCCGCATCGAGCCATCCTTCTTCTTTACAAATAATACAGGTGCTCCCCGGGGGGAAACACTAGGCCTGATAAAGCCCTTCTCAAGAAGGTCCTGCAACTGATCTTTCAACTCTTTTAGTTCCGGCGGGGCCATACGATAGGGTGGAATAGAGATGGGCTGAGTGCCCGGTGCCAGATCAATACAAAAATCAATATCCCTGTCGGGTGGCATGCCCGGCAGGTCTGAAGGAAAAACCTCCGGAAACTCCCGTGCAATAGGGACTGAATCAATGGAAGGAACCTCTGCGCTGGAATCACGAACATAAGCCAGATAAGCTAGACACCCCTTCTCGACCATACGTCGAGCCTTAACATAAGAAATAACAGTGCGAACGGAGTGGCTTGAGGTACCTTTCCACTCTAGTCGGGGTGATTCCGGCAAGGCTAAGGTCACCGTCTTAGCATGGCAATCAAGAATAGCATGATATGGGGACAACCAGTCCATCCCCAATATGACATCAAAATCTACCATATCCAAAAGCAACAGATCAACACGGGTCTCAAGACCCCCAAATATAACTACGCACGAACGATGCACCCGATCGACTACAACGGAGTCACCCACTGGTGTAGCCATATAAACTGGAATATCCAGAGCATAGCTGGGCACGGCCAAATACGGTGCGAAGTAGGAAGACACATAGGAATATGTAGATCCAGGGTCAAATAATACCGAAGCACCTCTGCCACACACAAGAATAGTACCTGTAATCACGGCATCTGATGCCTCTGCCTCTGGCCTGGCTGGTAAAGCATAGAATCGGGGATCTGCACCTCCCCTCTGAGCTGCGTCTCTAGGACGACCATCAACTGGCTGACCTCTACCTCTCGCCGGACGGTCTCCACCTCTACGGTCTCGACCTCCACCTCTATAATCTCTACCCCCGCCTCTGGCTGGCTGGGCAGGCTGAGGGTCAGCTGGGGCCCGAATCATAGGACGAGGACCTCGCTGCTGAGAGTTGCCCGCTGCTATAGGGCAATTCCTGATAAAATGACCCGGGTCACCACAACCGTAGCAACTCTTAGACTGATAGGGCTGCTGGCCCTGACGACCCGAATGGCCTCCACGAACACTCTGAAGAGGCTGAGCATTAATAGGAGACTGGTCTGAATAATGCCCCCGAAAACCACGATCACCTGGTCCACCCTGTGAAGCCTGAAGGGCGGAATGAAAAGGCCTGGAGGACTGGCCTCTATCAAAGGATTCTCTGCTACCAGAGGAAGAAGCACCAAACCTACCTGAATGACGAGGCCTCTTATCCGAAGAATAACCGCCTCCCCTAGCAAGAGCCATCTCAACTCTGCGTGCTGCATTGGCTGCCTCCTGAAATGATATGTCACTCCCCACGCCCATAGCCATCTGGAGTCTAATCGGCTGATTAAGCCCATCTATAAATCTGCGGACCCTCTCCCGCTCCGTGGGAAGTATCACCACCGCATGACGAGCCAAGTCGATAAATCTCGTCTCATACTGTGTAACTGTCATAGTGCCCTGATGGAGGCGCTCAAACTGCCTCCGAAGTACATCCCTCTGAGTAGCAGGGAGAAACTTCTCTATAAATAGTTCCGCAAACTGGTCCCATGATAAAGCTGGGGACCCTGCTGGTCGAGTCGAGCAATAATCTCTCCACCAAGTCTTGGCGGATCCTGCAAGTCTGAAGGTACGGAAATCAACTCCGTTTGTCTCCACGATCCCCATAGTCTTGAGAATCTCATGGCAACCGAATAAAAAGTCCTGAGGATCCTCTGATGCGGCTCCACCGAATGTAGTGGTAAATAGCTTGGAGAACCGATCAAGCCTCCATAACGAATCGAAGTCATGGCCGTTCCATCACCGGCATGAGCCGTGGTACCGGACTGAGTGGCCACAACTGGCCGAATCATCGGTGCTCGAGGCCGAGGAGCTACCGGCTCCGGAGTATGAGCAACAGGAGTCCGGGCCCCTCCTCCGGCCTGAGAGTGGCTGGGGCAACCGATAATAAACCCGCTCTCTGGCAATGCCGTCCATGAATCCCGCTATCATGACCAAAGCATCCCGAGATCCGGGTAACTAAAGCCTCTCCCGGGACCCGAGCTGGGCCCACCGGAGCTGCCGGAACCGGAACCTCCTCTTCAATCTCAATATGAGGCTCCACCTCTCGGGTAGCGCTGCCTGGGGCCGAGCTCTACCCCTACCACGGCCTCTAATACGACCTCGGCCCCTGCCCCTCACGGGAGCTGCCTGGGGCTCGGGCTGCTGGTCGGCGGACGAAGAAGCGCGTGTCCTCACCATCTGCGAAAGGACAGAATAGAAGTTCAATCAGTATTTGAGGAACAAGTCGCACGACAAGAAAGAACAAATGAGAGACTCTTTCCTAACTCAATAGACTCTGGAGGACAAGTACATACGTCTCCGTACCTACCTCTCAAACTCTACTAAGCTTGTTCGTGAGTGGTGAGACCTATGTAACCTAGAGCTCTGATACCAACTTGTCACGACCAGGATTTTTCCCCCAATATCGGGATCGTGATGGCGCCTACTCGTGGTAGCTAGGCAAGCCACTGTATTCATACTATCCCGTTTTTAACACAATTTTAATTAAATAAATGCGGAATACTTTATCGAAATGGAAATAACTAATTACAAAGTGAAAATCATACCGAAATCCTCTACCCAAGACGTGGAGTCACCAACTCACGAACTACCGCTGAATACTACACATAAAAGTCTGAAGGAAATATAACATAATTCCGTTTGTCTCGGAACAAAGAGACTACGGCTAATAACATAAATAAAGAAAGAGACGCCGGGCTCGCGGACGTCTGCAAACCTACCTCGGTCTCAAATATGATTAGCTCCCCCGCAATCGATTTACTCGCTGTCGCTGCTCCCGATCGTAACTCGGACTCGTGCAAAAACGCACGTAAGTGTAGCATCAGCACAACCGACCCCATGTGTCTGGTAAGTGTCCGGCCTATCCCGACGAAGTAGTGACAAGCCTAGGACCAGACACCCACATAAACCCGTGCAGTTCAATATATATGTATACCACAAAATAACGAGAAGTAAACAAGTAATAATACAATAAGGAATATCTCAAAAGAACTCAACAATTAAACCACAGTTTAATAAGTTCACAAGGAAAATAAAGTATAATGGAAACACAAGTAATATCAAGTCAAGGAATAGCAAGTAGTTGCACGGCATCACCCTTCGTGCTTTTACTCTCGTCCTCACCAAATAAGCAAATAAAGTACACGGCATCACCCTTCGTGCTTTTACTCTCATCCTCACCAAATAAACAAATAAAGTACACGGCATCACCCTTCGTGCTTTTACTCTCATCCTCACATCCATGGTACGGCATGATCCTTCGTACATGGTTCAATAACAAGGCACGACATGATCCTTCGTGCATAATCAATAAATAAACATGGCACGGCATTAACCTTCGTGCGTAAATAAATAAACATGGCACGGCATCACCCTTCGTGCATTATCACTCTTCCTCACCCAAATAACAATCACAGTTAAGGGCAAAGAAAGAAACAGTAATTCATAAACCGTCCCATCAAGGGCAATCAATAATTATCTTCACAACAAGTCCCAACAAGGAGAACAATAACAATTCATCTGTAATATATCTCAAAATAATCATTTTTCAACGACTCACGGTCATACTAGACGCCAATGTATGGATGCTCGTCACCACAACCCATACACCGCACTCGATCACATAACACATAACACATAATCCTATTCCCTCAAGCTAGGATAGAACAAACACTTACCTCGAATGCTTATGAACAATTCACTCCGTGGAAATGTCTTTTCTTTCAATTTGGCTCCAATCCAACCGTATCTATACATAATTGATTTAATATCATCAATTCTACTCAACAAACTAATTCTTAAGACCAAATACAACTTTTACAACATTCTGCCCGCAATAGTGAATTTCAACCCCGGGCCCACATGGTCGGAATTCGGGGTTAGGACCAAAATCCGGTTACCCATCCCCCCACGAGTTCATGTATATGATTTGTTTCAAGATCGGACCTCAATTCGACGTCCAATTTCCCAATTTATGAAAAACCCTATATTCTACCCAAAAACAAGAATTCTACCATGAAAACCTTTGATTTTTAATGAAAAACAAGTTTAATGATGTTAGGAATTGAAAGAATTAAGTAAAAAGTGACTTACAATTATTTTGATGAAGAAGGAATCCGTGAAGAATCGCAAATGGGTGTTTTTGTTTTGTAAAAAGTGAAGAAATGAACTTAAAATCGTGTTTTACAGGTCTCTGTGTTCGCATTTGCGAACATGGGTTCGCAATTGCGAACCCCGACCAATTTCTAGAGTTTGAAAAATAAGCTAAGGCTAGGAAGTTCGCATTTGCGAACATTTGTTCGCATTTGCGAACACTGGCAGACAAAGGGATGTTCGCATTTGCGAACTAATGTTCGCATTTGCGAACACATGCTGTATAAGGCAGTGTTCGCATTTGCGAACAATGGTTCGCATTTGCGAACCAAGGCATTATGGGGAATGTTCGCATTTGCGAACTTTTGTTCGCATTTGCGAACATAGGCAGCACTGGGGACCTTCGCAAATGCGAACAATTGTTCGCATTTGCGAACAAGGGTGGCTTCGCATTTGCGATCAAGGTTCGCATTTGCGAGCCTTGCCTTACACTGTCCCCTTCGCAATTGCGAGAAATTCTTCGCGATTGCAAAGCCAACAGCTGGGTGAAAAACCAGCAGTTCAAAAATTCAGAATTTCATCCAACGGCCTATCAAATCTTTACCCGAGCCCCCGGGCTCCAAACCAAACATGTACATAACCTCAAAAACACATTATGGACTTGTTCGTGCGATCACATCGCCAATATCACTTCGTTTTAATCAAATCAAGCCTCAAACTCATGATTTTCATACTTTTGATTTTCAAAACTTCTTAACTTGGAACTCAAGGTCCAAAACATCTCAAACGACATCCAAATGTCACCAAACTTTACATAAATCACATATATAATATTTAAGACTTGTACCGGGCGTCGGAACCAAAATACGAGCCCGATACCAAGGTCAATTAATTTATTTCCTTTAATAATTACATCAAAAACAATTTCACATAAAAATTCATAACTTGGGCTCTAGGCCTCAGAATTCGACTCCGGACGCACGTCCAAGTCCCATATTTTCCTACGGACCTCTCGGGACCATCCAATCTCGGGTCCGGATCCGTTTACCAAAAATGTTGACCGAAGTCAACCATATCAATATTAATATCATTTTTATCCAAATTTCTCATGGAAATTCATATTTTCTATCACAAAATCTTTCCGGCTACATGCTCGGATCGTACACGTAAATCGAGGCAACATAGAATGAGGTTTTCAAGGCCTCAGAAGCTCGAAATGATTAATTAAATAAGTGATGACCCTTTGGGTCGTCACACCAACCATATCACAAAATAATTCCACCACACCATTGTTTCTCCAAAACCAACATAAGTATCACAAGTAAACACAATGGAGACCCAACAACTTCAAATACACCAACATCCCATAACTTAATATACAACATTCATACTAATAATACACTCAAAAATTATATCTATATATTCTACTAAATACTACAATTAAAGTGTGGTAAACTAACACTTGCTAAACTAATTATTCTACAAAACTTAAGGAGAAAAACAAAAAGAGAAAAATATAAGAAAAACTTACTAATAGATGGTGGGGATTGGTGGAAGATGAGGATGTTGGAGAAAAATGGTGGAGGAGTATGAGAGATTTGGAGAAGGGATAGTAGAGAGAAGGAGGAGAGGAATGAGAGTTTTAGAGAGAGAAAGGGGTAGGGGGCGGCTGTTCTTGTGAATTATGAGGAGGGAGGTGTTAGGGTAATTAAAAAAAGGGGGGAATTTTTTTTATCATTTTTACATAATTTTCCGCACTGTCAGGCCCGTCCGCGGTCAGCCGCGGTCGGTCCGCGTTCGCGGATGGACCACGAAGAGGGAGATTCAGAGAGGCTATTTTTTCGGGGTCCGTCCGCGTTCGCGGATGGACCGCGGGCGAACAATCTCTCTGATTCTTACGCCCAGCAGCAACAAAACTTTTTTTGTTTTGATTTTATATATACTAACTATAATGATTACACTTACAACAATTTCGTGGGTTGCCTCCCACGTAGCGCCTGATTTAACGTCGCAGCACGACTCAACTTAGAGCATTTCAAGGCTCGCTAGACCTTTGAGTTTCCTCTAACTGAAGTTCCCCCTTCTCATCGATGTCATCCATGCCAACATATAGTTTCAACCTCTGTCCATTTACTTTGAATGTGCGAGAGCCATCAATAGTTTGTATTTCTACGGCGCCTGATTGTAATGCCTCAATTACCCGGAAAGGGCCTGACCACCTTGATTTTAGTTTGCCCGGGAACAATCGTAACCTTGAATTATATAAAAGTACCTTGTCCCCGGTTTTTAAGTTACGCTCTATGATATTCTGGTGATGAAGCCGCTTCATCCTCTCTTTGTTTAGTCTTGTGCTTTCGAAGGCCAGATACCGGAATTCTTCCATCTCATGCAACCCGGTGACTCTAGATTTTCCCGCTTCATCCCAGCTGAGATTTAATTGTTTTAGTGCCACCATGCTTTGTGCTTTAGTTCCACAGGTACATAACAAGCTTTCCCAAACACCAATTTTTATGGTGACATGCCGATTGGTGTCTTGAATGCTATCGTATATGCCCATAATGCATCATCGAGCTTCCTGGACCAGTCGGTCCTCGTGTCGTTCACTATTTTTGTCAATACACTATTTATCTCCCTGTTGGAGACCTCAACTTGCCCGCTGGTTTGCGGGTGATATGGACTAGCCACCCGGTGTTTCACATCATATTTGGCCAATAATTTCTCAAATGCCCGGTTGCAAAAATGAGTGCCCCCATCGCTAATGATTGCCCTTGGAGTCCCAAAACGGGTGAAAATGTTCTTCTTCAGAAATCCCACCACCACCTTAGCATCATTGGTGGGTAATGCTACCGCTTCAACCCATTTGGATACATAGTCTACTGCAACAAGGATGTACTTATTGCCGTATGAGCTGACAAAGGGACCCATGAAGTTTATTTCCCAGATGTCAAACACTTCTACTTGTTGAATTGGGTTCATCGGCATCTCATGACACCGGGAAATGTTCCCGATGCGTTGACATTCGTTGCATCCTTTCACCCACAAGTGTGAATCTTTAAACACCGTTGGCCAGTACAAACCGGCCTCAAGTATTTTGGAAGCTGTTCGCACTCCTCCAAAGTGTCCACCATATGCGGAAGCATGATACGCCAGCAAAACAGAAGATTGTTCGATCTCGGGGATGCATCTCCGGATCATGTTATCGAGGGATATCCTAAACAAATAGGGGTCATCCCAATAATAAAGCTGGCTTTCACGAAAAAATCTTTTCCTCTGGACCGATGATAGGTCATGAGGAACAATACCACTGGCCAGGTAATTTGCATAATCTGCATATCATGGCGTTTCAAGGAGAGTGGTAACGATCATATGCTTGTCTAGAAAGGTTTCCAGAATTTCTCCACTCTCTTTGACAATTTTAGCTCCTTCAAGGTGCGACAAATGATCAACGACTTGATTTTCGGTGCCCTTCCGGTCACGGATTTCAAGGTCGAATTTTTTTAGAAGCAGCACCCAACGAATTAAGTGCGGCTTAGAGTCCTTTTTATCAATTAAATACCTTAATGCTGCATGGTCAGTGTATACTATTACCTTAGATCCTATGAGATAGGACCTGGATTTGTCAAACGCGAACACTACCGCCAGCATCTCCTTTTCTGTCATTGTGTAGTTCATTTGTGCTACACTCAATGTTCTACTAACATAGTAGATTGGATGCATCAACTTATCTTTCCTTTGGCCAAGTACTGTCCCCACTGCGTAATCACTTGCATCGCATATCAGCTCAAAAGGTTGCTCCCAGTTGGGGGCAATAATGATGTGTGCCGTGACCAACCTCTTCTTCAGCTCCTCAAATGCAGTCCTGCACTCATCAGAAAATAAAAAAGGGTGTCTTGTTCAAGTAACTTACAAAGAGGGTTTGAAATTTTGGAGAAGTCTTTAATAAACCTCCGGTAAAAACCGGCATGTCCAAGAAAGCTTCTAATGGCCTTGACGGATGTTGGTGGAGGCAACTTTGCAATGACATCCACTTTAGCTCGGTCTACCTCAATACCTTTGCTCAAAACCCGGTGCCACAAAACTATACCTTCTTGTACCATAAAATGGCACTTCTCCCAGTTTACCACCAAGTTTGTCTCCATGCATCGCTTCAGCACTCTTGTCAGATTGACAAGGCATTCATCGAATGAATTCCCTACCACTGAGAAATCATCCATGAACACCTCCATAATATCTTCCACCATGTCGGTGAATATAGCCATTATGCACCTTTGGAATGTGGCAGGTGCATTTCATAGTCCGAATGGCATCCTCATAAAGGCAAAAATGCCATATGGGCAAGTGAAGGAGGTCTTCTCTCTATCCTCGGGGGCTATGGACATTTGATTGTACCCCGAGTACCCATCCAGGAAGCAAAAGTGTGACCTCCTTGCCAACCTGTCAAGCATCTGATCAATTAAGTAAAGTGGGAAGTGATCCTTGCGGGTGGCTAGATTCAGCTTCCTATAGTCCATGCACATTCTCCACCCGGTGACGGTTCTTGTTGAGATCAATTCGTTATTCCCGTTTTTGACCACTGTCATGCCACCTTTCTTTGGCACACATTGTACTAGGCTAACCCAGCTACTATCAGAGATTGGGAAAATAATTCCCGCTTCTAGCCATTTTATTACCTCTTTCTTCACCACTTCCTTCATGTTTGGGTTCAGTCTTCTTTGATGTTCCCTGGAAGGTTTGTGCCCCTCTTCCAGGAGAATCTTGTGCATGCAGTACGCGGGGCTGGTCCCTTTTTATGTCTGCCATGGTCCACCCAATGGCAGTTTTGCATTTTTTAAGTATCTATATAAACTTTTAAGCCTGCACATCTAGCAAACCAGATGAAATAATAACAGGTAAAGTGGAGTTAGGGCCTAGAAATTCATACCTGAGATGAACTGGTAGTGGTTTAAGCTCCAGCTCTAGTGGCTCTTCAATGGATGGTTTTGCTGGAGGGGTCTCTCTCTTCTCTAAATGTAGAGGTTCAAACTCAAATTCTCTATCCCAAAACACCTTACCTTCTAAAGATAGTACCCACTCTGCCAGGCTTTCACCGTTTACTTCTTCTAAGTTCATCAGGCATGCCTAAAGTGGATCTTCAGCTGTCAATTCTGCATCATCTTTCTCCACTATCACATCTACCGCATCAATGAGAGAGCAATTCGCGAACTCACTAAGGAGACTCATGGATTTTTGCACATTGAATATGATCTCCTCATCATTCAACCTCATCTTGAGTTCCCCAGTCTCACAATCAATCAATGCTCTCCATATGGCTAGGAATGGTCTTCCTAAGATTATAGGAATTTTCTCGTCCACCTTGTAGTCAAGAATAACAAAATCGGCGGGAAACACAAACTTCCCCACCTGGATGAGCACATCATCCAATATACCAAATGGACGCTTAACCGTCCTGTCAACAAGCTGTAATAACATGGAAGTAGGCCTGGCTCTCCCGATGCCCAGCCTCTTATAAATCACCAAGGGCATAAGATTTATGCTTGCCTCCAAATCACACAATGCCTTCGCAAAGGCAAAGTTTCTTATAGTGCATGGAATGGTGAAGCTACCTTGGTCAGATAGCTTCTCAGCAATGGGTCTAGAGACCAATGCACTACAAGTCTGTGTAAGGGTCACAGTGGCCAATTCTTGGAAATCAAATTTCTGCGACATTAAATCTTTCATCATCTTAGCATACCCAGGCATTTCTTTCAAAGCTTCAATTAAGGGAATGTTTACCTGGATTTGCTTGAGCATATCGAAGAACCTTTTGTATTGCTCCTCTTTCTGGTGCTTGGCCAACCTTTGGGGGAATGGTGATGGAGGCCTCTTCTTCTCAATCACTTGGGACTTTTCTTTCTCTATCACTTGCTCCAGAACCGGCTGCTCTACCGGTTCAGCTACTTTCTCCGTTCCCTGCTGCACATCATTATTTTCAGCTACTGGCTGGACTGTAACCTTTGTCAACCCGGTGGACTCCTCCAGTTCAATGGGTATTGGAGTGAGTGTCTCAGCCTGTAAATAGCTTCTCTCTCTTTCCTGCTCAGCATCAAGATCTCTTCCACTTCTCAGATTAACTGCCATCAGCTGCTTTGGGATTTGATCCTTTGGGTTTGTTTATGTATCTGCAGGCAATGTCTCTTGAGGACGATTGTTAAGTGACATAGCAGTTTGGCCCACCTGTACTTCAATATTCTTGATAGCTGCATCATGTGCATCTATCCTCTCATTGGTTTTGGCATGTGACCCAATTACCTGCTGCATCACAACTTCCAACCTTGCGAACCCATCGTCATGTCTACCCCCATGCTGTGGTGGAGGTGGATGATACCCCTGCTACTGATTGTTGAAATTCTGAGGACTAGGATATGGAACCACGTTGTTTGGTGGCCTCATACGTGCTGCATTATACTGTGGCTGAGGAGGCCTGTATTGTTGCGGAGCCTGCTGACCCCAACTCTGGTTACCTTGTCGTTGCCCTCCATAATTAGCCACAAAGATCATGTCTTCATGCTGGTGATGATGTTCTTGGCTTGCAGTCCTATGTGTTGGCTAATGCAAGATGTGCATAAACCACCATTGGTAGTATCTACAATGTGAACCTGGTGCTTGACCCCAGATTCTTCCACCTTCTTCGTCAGGATGCTCATTTGTGTCAATAAAGTTGCTACGTTCTCCTCCAGAGTGTTGTAAGGATTCAAAGGTACAGAGTGTACCACTAGAGTGATAGGAGCTTTCATGGTCGTCCACCCGAAGTTTTGAGCCATTTTGTCAAGCAAATTTTGGCCTTCTCTCCAAGTCTTGATCAGAAAAGCCCCACCTGCTGAGGCATCTACTATATTCTTCATACTGTCTGAAAGCCCCATGTACAACCTTTGACCCAACATCTGTTCGGGAACCCCATGGTGAGGACACATAACTAGCATACCCTTGAATCCGCCCCAAGTTTCATGCAATGTCTCCATTGGTTTCTGCTTGAAGCTCACAATCTCATCAATTTGCTGAGCTGTCTTGTTAGGTGGATGAAAATTGTTGTGGAATTACTTGACTAACTCATCCCATGTTGCAACAGAGTTTATAGGGAGCGAGTTTAGCCATACCTGTGCAGCCCCTGTGACTGAGAAAGAAAATAGTAATAATCTGACGTCTTCCAGTGTCACATTTGGTTCCCTCTGTGTCTTGCATATTGAGAGAAAGTTCTTTAGGTGTTGTTGTGGATCTTCAACCTGATTCCCAGAGAATAATACCTTGTTTTGCAACAAGTGTATGTCACGACCCTAGTTTACCAATCGTGAACATGTCATGACGGCACCAGTCCCCGCGACTAGGTAAGCCTAACACATTGCGGAATATACAAGTTATGAACTATAAACAAGAAATAACAGAAAAACGATATAATTAAGAATGTAATCCATGCCGCTTGGCACATAAACTCATCAACACACTGTATAAAAATGCCACCAAGACCCGGAATCCCACGGGTAACACAGACTAAAAGAAATACAACTGAGGCTCTACGTGTAAGGAAGTTCTGCTTAATAATAATTCACTAATATCCTCTTTGCCTAGTGTTATTTCTAACCTTTTGCAAGATTTTGAAGACGTTTTCCCTGAGGATCTTCCTAAAGGTTTACCACCTTTAAGGGGAATAGAGCATCAAATTGACTTTGTGCCCGGATCGGAAATTCCTAATAGGCCTGCTTAGAGGAGTAATGCTGAAGAAAGAAAGGAATTGCAAATACAAGTAGAGGAGCTGCTTGATAAGGGATTTGTTAGAGAAAATATGAGTACATGTTCTGTACCCATACTTTTGGTGCCAAAGAAGGATGGCACTAGGAGGATGTGTGTGGACTGTCGTGCCATCAACAAAATAATGGTAAGTATCGCCATCCTATCCCACGTTCAGATGATATGCTAGACCAACTGCGTGGTTCACAAATATTATCTAAAATTGATTTGAAGAGTGGATATCACCAAATTAGAATGAATCTTGGAGATGAGTGGAAAACTGCCTTTAAAACTAAATATGGATTGTATGAATGGTTGGTGATGCCGTTCGGGTAAACTAATGCGCCTAGTAAATTCATGAGGTTAATGAACCATATCTTTAAAGATTTTTATGGAAAATTTGTAGTTGTTTATTTTGATGATATTCTGATCTTTTCTAAATCTTGAGAAGAACATGTCGAACATTTGAAACAAGTTTATAATGTGCTTAGGGAGCAACAACTGTATGCAAATCTATCCAAGTGCATGTTTTGTGTAGATAAGGTAGTTTTTCTGGGTTTTGTTGTGAGTTCTAAAGGTGTTGAAGTAGATGAACATAAAATCAAAGCAATTAAAGATTGGCCTACACCTAATAGCATTACTGAAGTTAGATGTTTCCATGGACTTGCTAGCTTTTATAGGAGATTTGTTAGAGATTTTAGTTCAATTGTTGCACCTTTAACTGAAGTCATTAAGAAGGATAAGGTCTTTAATTGTGGAAAAGAACAAGATCTTGCATTTAATATTTTAAAGGAAAAATTGTGTTCTGCTCCCTTGTTACAATTACCCGATTTGAATAAGTCTTTTGAAATTGAATGTGATGTATCTGGGAGAGGTATTGGGGCTGTTTTAATGCAAGATTTGAAACCAATCGCTTATTTTAGTGAGAAGTTGAATGGGGCTGCATTGAATTATTCTACTTATGATAAAGAATTGTATGCCTTGGTAAGGGCTCTTGCTACATGGCAACATTATTTGTGGCCAAAGGAGTTTGTGATAACAATTGACCATGAGTCCTTAAGATACTTGAAAAGCCAAGGGAAATTGAGTAGAAGATATGCCAAATGAGTTGAATTCATTGAGACATTTCTTTATGTGATTAGCTACAAGCAAGGTAAAGACAATATAGTTGCTGATGCGCTTTCAAGAAGGTACGCTCTTGTTTCTACTCTTACTTCTAAATTGATGGGATTTGATCATATTAAGGAATTATATGTTGATGATTCTGATTTAAATGTCGCATTTTGAGCATGTTTAAATGGGCCTTTTGAGAAGTATAATATGAAAGATGGGTTTCATTTTAAAGAGAATAAGCTTTGTGTCCCTAATTGTTCTTTGCGAGAAGTTTTTGTGAGGGAAGCACATTGTGGGGACTTATAGGGCACTTCGGTGTGCCTAAAACACTTGACATCCTTGCTGAAAATTTCTTTTGGCCTAATATAAGAAAATATGTGAGTACATTTTGTGCTCAATGCCTTGAATGCAAACAAGCTTAATCTAAAGTGTTGCCACATAGTTTATACACGCCATTACCCGTGCCTATTTCACCTTGGATTGATATTTATATGGACTTTGTGTTAGGACTGACTAGAATAAGGTATGGTAAGGATATCATCTTTGTTGTGGTAGATAGGTTCTCAAAAATGGCTCGTTTTATTCATTGTTTAAAGACTAATGATGCTTCTCATGTTTCTGATTTATTTGTTACAGAAGTTGTTAAATTGCATGGTATACCTCGAACAATTGTTAGCGATAGGGATGCTAAGTTTCTAAGCCACTTTTCGCATGTGCTTTGGGGGAAATTAGGCACAAAGTTGTTGTTTTCTACTTCGTGTCATCCACAAACTGATGGGCAAACTGAGGTAGTAAATAGAACCTTAGGAAATATGTTAAGGGCTATTCTAAAAGGAAAGTTAACTTCTTGGGAGGAGCACTTGCCTATGGTGGAGTTCACTTACAATCGAACTGTTCATTCATCTAGTGGTTATTCTCCTTTTGAAGTTGTTTATGGTTTTAACCCCCTTACGCCCCTTGACTTATTGCCCTTGCCAACTAATGATATAGTTAGTCTTAATGGAAAGAAGAAAGCTGACTTGATGAAGACTATTCATGAGCATACGAGACTTGCAATTGAGAGGAGGAATGAGCAAGTAGCTAAACGAAGGAATAAAGGTCGAAAATCAGTTATCTTTGAGCCTGGTGATTTGGTTTGGTTTCGTATAAGGAAGGAGAGATTTCTTTAAAAAAGGAAGACAAAATTGCACCCAAGAGGAGATGGACGATTTAAAGTACTTGAACAAATTGGAGATAATGTTTACAAATTGGACCTTCCAGGTGAGTTTCAAGTAATTACTACCTTTAATGTTGCTGACTTATCCTTGTTCGATGTAGGTTCAAATTCGAGGAGGAATTCTTTTCCAGAGGAGGGGAATGATAGCTTCATGGACAAGGATAAAGCTGTAGAAGCTCCAAGAAGGCCATTCACGAGGTCTCAAGCTAAGGAGAAGCAAGACACGATTATTGGGCTTCTGTCACGACCCAAATCTCGGTCGTGATGGCGCCCAACACATTTCTAGGCAAGCCCGACCATGTTATCCCTTAAACCAACCAATTATTAATTACAGATGATCAATTAGATATAAATAGCATGTTTTTATATCAAAACGATAACGTGGAAGTAGAAGCATACAAAATACGGTCCCAACCAAATCGTGGTGTCACGACTCTGAGCCTCTACAGATAAAATATCCTATACAAACAAGTCTAGGCAAAATGAAGACAACAAAATGATAAAGAAGGAGAAAACAGCTTATGCGGACGTCGGCAGCTACCTCATAGTCTCCGCGGGATAGAAATGAATAAGTAGCTGCGACAGCACAACTGCTCTCTGGCACCTGTGAATCTGCACAAAAAGTGTAGGGGAGTGGGGTAAGTATATTTCAACTCAGTGAGTAATAATAATAAACAATAACAGAAAATAAGAACACCTGTACTATCACTAAACAATTCTAAGGGCAACCTCATAGGTAAGTCATCTCTGCAGTGAATACCCTCATCTCCAGTCCACACCTATCTCAACAAGGTCCCACACTGACCTAGTCCTCACTCGTACCGCTACGGCATAAAGCCGACCCAACGTATATAAATCTATATATATGTCTATAATGTATAAGTATATAGGTACATATATGTATATGTATAAGTATAATGCTGCGGCGTGCAGCCCGCTCCACTTAACATCGATGACGCTCATTGGGGGTGTATACAGACTTCGGAGGGCCCCCCTCGGCCCAAGCGCTATGATGCTACGGCGTGCAGCCCGATCCACACATATATTACTGCGGCGTGCAGTCCGATCCGATATATATATTTATATATATAGATATACTGCTGCGGCGTGCAGCCCGGTCCTATAATATACTCAAGCGCCCATTGAGAATGTGTGCAGACTCAGACTCCGAAGGGGCTCCTACAGCCCAAGCGCAATAATACTGCGGCGTGTAGTCCGTCCCACTTGTGTATTACTGCGGCGTGCGGTCCGATACACATATACATCACTACGGCATGCAGTCCGATCCAACACATATAGTGATGCAGCGCGCAACCCGATCAAATATAGGTATATATATATATATATATATAATACCTCTTAAAGGGTCCTCGACCCTATCCCAGTCAGTATAGATTTGGCCTTTCAGGCCCACTCAGCTAAATCAGGGAAATTTCCACCCTAGGTAGTCTCTCTCATAGTACACATCTAGTACTGGCCGATGATATGCTATACAAATAATATTACGGCTGAGTGTAAGTTTCTAACATGATATAGGGGTCACCTAGTTCTATAGGTTTCCCAAATGCTCTATAGACCGGCACAAGGCCCCAAACATGGCTACTAGCCCGATTACACAGTTATAAGCTCATTTACGATCATAACACACAATACAACTATCAGTCAGGAAGGACCAAGTCCAATCCCCAATCACAATGTCACCACGCTCATGACATGATGCGTGTCTTATCTCAACATAGCACTGTAAAGTGCAAGTACGGGGTTTCAAACCGTCAGTACATTATTTACTACCACCACTCACCTCGGTCCTGTAGAAGCCTTAGTCCGCCTTGCGCTTGCCTCGCAATTCAATCACCTCGGATGCCGAATTTGCTCAAAATCAATGAGAATACGTCAATATAGGCTAATTATACTCAACCCATTCGAAATAACTCAATTCGCACCAAAACCCACGAAGTTGTCAAATTCCGACTTTTGGTATGCTTCTTGAAAAATTACGAAAGTTATATTGTCAGAACCCTTATCTCAACACGAGTCCATACATATAATGTTTTCCAAAATCGGGCTCCGTTTTCCCATTCGAATCAACATTTTATCATAACCCTGGCGTAGGGCTAAAATCCCCCATTAATTCATCCAATTTCAGTGAAATAGAGGAGGATTCTAAGATAAAAATACATAATTGAACCATAAATCTTACCTCCGATGAAAACCCGATGAAATCCCAACAATTTCCAGTGAGTTTCTCTCTCTAAGACTCAACAATGGTATTTTTATCAAAGAAACTCGCGACTGGATTGTTCTGGATTTAATTTCACTGCCAGGCCCTTTTACCCTACGCGAATGCGATGCTACACACGTGTTCGCGATGAACAAACGACAGCAGCCCTTGATCTTCCTCTACGCGAACGCGTGGCTTCATCTGCGTTCGCGATGACCAACCGCCTCACACCTACGCAAACGCGGACCTGTCTTTGCGATCGCGATACACCCCAGTCCTCACCCTACGCGCTCGCGTCCTTCGCCTCGCGAACGAAAAGAACAAAAATCCCCGACCCTCCGATTCACTTCGCGAACGCGTGGACACCTACGCGAATGCGAAGAACAAATGTCTGCTGCAATTTAGTGCAGAAATCAGCTGTCACTTAGGCTAAAAATGGTCCATTTGGACCCCCGAATTCATCCCGAGGCCCACGGGACCCCAACGAAAACCACCAACATATTCCATAACACGATACAAACTTGTTCCAATCAAAAAAACACGCCCTTAAACACGGAAAACATCGAATCCAAGCAAATTCAAGCCTAAGTTTTCATTTAAACTTCCGCGTCCAACATTCGATCAAAAACCCGACCAAACGACCTCCGAATGACCTGAAATTTTGCAGGCACATCCAAAATCACCTAAAAGAGCTACTGCATCTGTTGGAATTCCATTCCAACTCCCGGATAAAAAGCTCACCTACCGTTCGGATATCGCCAAAATTCAACTTTAGCCAATTCAAGCCTAAAACTACACCGGACCTCCAAATTCACTTCCGATCGCTCTCCTAGCTCATAAATGACCTCCCGGAGCTGACCGAATCATCAGAATTCGATTCCGAGCTCTCTAACTCACTAGTCAACATCCAGCTGACTTTTCCCAACTAATCCTTCTTCTAAGAGTTTATTTGTCTCATTTCCAACCAGACTCGATTCGGATTGACATAAACTCAGCAAACATGCATATTGTAACATTAACAAGCATATAACAGGGATAACGGGGTGATAACTCACATGATGACGGGCCGGGTCATCACATTCTCCCCAACTTAAGAAAACGCTTGTCCTCGAGCGAGTTACGAAACATACCTGGAGACTCAAATAGGTGAGGATTTCTGCTCCACATCTCCTGCTCGACTTCCCAAGTAGCCTCCTCCACGTGCCGGTCTCTCCACTGCACCAGGACTGAAGCAATGTCCTTGGACCTCAACTTTCGAACCTATCTACCCAGAATAGCCACTGGCTCCACATCATAAGATAGATCACCATCAAGCTGAATGGTACTGAAGTCCAGCACATGAGACGGATCCCCGATATACTTCCGGAGCATAGACACATGGAATACTGGATGAACACCGGACAAACTGGGTGGCAAGGCTAGCTCGTATGCCACCTCTCCAACCCTCCCGGGTATCTCAAAAGGACCAATGTACCTGGGACTCAGCTTCCCCTTCTTCCCGAACCGCATGACACCCTTCATGAGTGAGACCTTCAACAATACCCTATCACTAACCATGAAAGACAGCTCTCGAACCCTACGGTCTGCATAACTCTTCTGGCGAGACTGTGCTATGCGAAGCCTCTCCTGAATCAACTTCACTCTATCCAGAGCATCCTGAACTAACTCGGTCCCTATCAATATATCCTCACCAGGCTCAAACCATCCCACGGGAGATCTACACCATCCATACAACGCCTCATACGGGGCCATCTGAATACTCGACTAATAACTGTTGTTGTAGGCAAACTCAGCAAGTGGCAAGAACTCATCCCACGAACCACCAAAATAAATCACATATGCCCGCAACATATCCTCCAGATATAATAGACATTGGGACCCCATGAAACCGGACAATCTCCCGACTAAAGATCACCCATAACCGCTCTGATGAGTAAGTAGTACATACTGGGATGAAATGTGCGGATTTGGTCAGCTGATCAACAATCACCCACACTAAATCAAACTTTCTCGAAGTCCGAGGGAGCCTTTCCCACTTCCACTCAGGGATAACCATGCATTGAAGAACACCGCCCGGTCTCTGATGCTCATACTTGACCTGCTGGCAGTTGAGGCACTTGGCTACATGCCTAACAATATCCATCTTCATCCTTCTCCACCAGTAATGTTTTCTCAAGTCTTGGTACATCTTCGCGGCACCTTAATGAATGGAGTACCGTGAGCTGTGAGCCTCCTCTAGTATCAACTCTCGAAGGCCATCTATATTGGGCACGCAGATGCGGCCCTGCATCTACAGAACACCATCACTATCAATAGTCACATCACTAGCATCATTGTGAAGAAATCTGTTCTAAAGGACAAGCAAATGTGGGTCATCAACTGGCCATACTGACCGCCTTCCGGCTCAAAGCATCGGCCACAACATTGGCCTTCCCCGGATGATACAATATAGTGATGTCATAATCCTTAAGCAACTCCAGCCACCTCCGCTGTCTCAAATTAAGGTCCTTCTGTCTGAATAGATGCTGAAGACTGCGATGATCTGTATACATCTCACAAGAGACACCATACAGGTAATGTCTCCAAATCTTCAGAGCGTGAACTATGGCTGCTAGCTCCAAATCATGTACATGGTAGTTCTTCTCATGGGTCATCAACTGGCGAGAAGCATAAGCAATGACTCTACCCTCCTACATCAATACACAACCAATGCCAACTCCCGAGGCATCACAATACACAGTATAAGGATCTGAAGCTGGCGGCAGTATCAAGACTGGTGCTGTGGTCAGTGCTGTCTTGAGCTTATGAAAGCTCTCCTCGCACTCCTTGGACCATATGAAAGAAGCACCCTTCTACGTCAATCTAGTCAAGGGTGAAGCAATAGAAGAGAATCCCTGAACAAATCGGTGATAATACACTGCCAATCCCAGGAAGCTACGAGTCTCAGTAACTAAGGTCGGTCTGGGCCAACTCTGCACTGCCTCTACCTTCCTCGAATCCACCTAAATACCATCACAAGACACCGCGTGTCCTAAGAATGCCACGGACACAAGCCAGAACTCACACTTGGAGAACTTGGCATACAACTTCTCCTCCTGCAATCTCTACAACACAACTCTAAGATGCTAAGCATGCTCCTCCTGGCTACGAGAGTACACCAGGATATCATCTATGAACACAATCATGAAAGAGTCCAAATATGGCCGAAATACACTGTTCATCAGATGCATGAACGCGGCTGGGGCATTAGTTAGCCCAAAGGACATCACAAGAAACTCATAGTGCCCATACCTCGTCCTGAAGGTTGTCTTCATGATATCACACTCCCTAATCTTCAGCTGGTGGTAGCCTGACCGAAGATAAATCTTCGAGAATACCCTAGCTCCTTGGAGCTGATCAAATAAATCATCAATGTGAGGCAGAGAATACTTATTCTTCACTGTTACCTTGTTCAGCTGCCTATAGTCAATACACATCCTCATAGAGCCATCCTTCTTCTTAACAAACAAGATCGGTGCACCCCACGGCGACACACTCGGCCAAATGAACCCCTTATCTAGGAGTTCCTGGAGCTGATCCTTTAATTCCTTCAGCTCAGCTAGTGCCATACGATATGGAGGAATAGAAATAGGCTGAGTGCCTGGCACCAGATCGATCCCGAAATCAATGTCCCTGTCCGGCGACATGCCCAGCAGGTCCAAGGGAAATACATCAGGAAAGTCCCGCACAATGGGAACAGAATCAATACTGGGAGTCTCAACTCCAGCCTCCCGCACAAATGCCAAATAAGAAAGACATCCCTTCCCATCCATTCGTTGGGCCTTGAGGAAAGATATTACCCTGCTGGGTACATAATCAGTCGTGCCTCACCACTCGATCATCTAAATGCCCGACATGGCCAAAGTGACTGTCTTAGCATGACCCCCAATCCATAGAATGCCCGACAAAGCCATAGAGATAGCCAATCGATGCCCAATAAAACATCAAAATCAATCATGTTGAGAAGTAATAGGTCCACTCGGGTCTCCAGGCCCCCAATAGTGACCAAACAGGACCGGTATACATGGTCCAATATAATAGTGTCCCCCACCGGGGTGGATAAATGCACTGGCAACGCAAAACACCCTCGGGTCGCGCCCCAATGAGGAGAAAAATATGTAGATACATAATAATGGGTATAACCAGGAACAATACTGAGGCATCTTTGTGGTCGACTGAAATAATACCTATAATGACAGCATCAGAAGCAACGGCCTCAGATCGGCCCTGAAGAGCATAACATCTAGCATGTCCGCCTGATCGGCCTCCCCCTCGAGGGTGACCCCTAGCTGGCAGGGCGGGCTGAAGTAGAAGGACAAAATGATGAGGGATGCCCCCTCTGTTGATATGGCCTAGAAACAAGATGGGGACACTCTCTGCGGATGTGCCCAAACTCTCCGCACTCGAAGCAACTCCCAGGTGCTGGGGGCTGGGACTGATGAGGACCCCTAGCACTGGAGTGTCCAGCTGATGAACTAGGCCGAGAAGAACCCTGGACAGATGGGGCCTGTGAAGAACTTTGATCTAGTATAGCGCTGAGAGATGGCTGGCGCTGGTGCGAACCCTGATAACCATTGCTAGAAGAACACCTACGGTGATCTGAGCGGCCCGACTCTGAAGACCTGAAAGAGCGACCTCGGCTCTACTGACCCTGGCCTCTGGTTTGAGTGCTACTAGAACTAGCTGATCCTCGAGGCCTCTTGGCCTCCCTCTCATCTCGCTCCCTGCAATGATCTGTCTCAATGTCACGAGCGATATCTACAGCATCCTCAAAAGTACGGCTCAAAACCCTCTCTCGGGTCATCAAAATACGGATGGGATAGATAAGGCCGTCCACAAAGCGTCCAATCCTCTCTCTGTCGGTAGGAACCAACCACAGTGCATATCTAGACTACTCTGTAAATCTTATCTCATACTCTGATACTGACATGTCTCCTTGGTGGAGTCCCTCAAACTGCCTACGCATCTCCTCTCTCTGAGATCGAGGCACCCACTTCTCCAAGAATATAGTGGAGAACTCTGGCCATGATAGTGGTGCTGCCCCTTCCGGTCTGTGGTGCTCATAAGCCTCCCACCAAGCGAAGGCTGGTCCCTGGAACTGAAAGGTAGTGAAGGACACGCCGCTGGACTCCAAGATCCCTGCCGTACGGAGCATCCGACGGCACTTATCCAGAAAACCTTGGGCGTCATCGCCTGGAGCGCCAGTAAACACTGGAGGAGATAACCTGGTGAACCTCTCGAGACGACGCTGCTCGTCATCTGTCATAGCTGGGACCCTGTCCCCCTGAATCTGATCTGCTGGCTGAACCGGTACCACAGGCTGAACTGGAGGAGCCTCTGGTGTCTGTAAGACCTGCACTCCTGGCTCTGGAGTGCGTACTGCGGGGGTCTGATGACCACCCCCGATCCCTAATGCCGTTATTGCGGTGGTAATTGAAACTGCCTATGCCAGTACAGTGCAAACTGCTAATATCTGAGCCAGTGTCTCCTGTAGACCCGGAATAACAATAGGCACAGCTGGTGCCTGAACTGGTGCTGCTGGAGCCTTAGTAACTATAGGTTGTGGGTCAGCTGGCACTGCCTCAGCTGTCCTACCTCCGCCACGACCACGGCCTCTAGCAGGTGGTAGTGGTTGTCGTCCACCTCATCCGGAAGCTCGAGTTCTCACCATTTGCGAGAGAATAGAATGTTAAAGTTCAGTTTGAATCAACAAAATCGCACGACAAGAATTTCAAGAATTGTAACATTCCTAAAACGTTTGTAGCCCCCCGAGGATAAATATAGGCATCCTCGTACCGATCCACGAGACTCTACCAAACTGGCTCATGACTCGCGAGACCTGTTAACCTAGGCTCTGATACCAACTTGTCACGACCCAAATCCCGGTCGTGATGGCGTCAGCACATTGCTAGGCAAGCCTGACCATGTTATCCCTTAAACCAGCCAATAATTAATAATAGATGATCAATTAGATATAAATAACATATGTTTATATCAAAACGATAACGTGGAAGTAAAAGCATACAAAATACGGTTCCAACCAAATCGTGGTGCCATGAGTCTGAGCCTCTACAGATAAAATATCCTATACAAACAACTCTAGGCAAAATGAAGACAACAAAATGATAAAGAAGGAGAAAACAGGTTCTGCGGACGTCGGCAGCTACCTCGTAGTCTCCGCGGGATAGAAATGAATAATCACCTGCGACAGCTCAATTGCTCTCTAGCACCTGTGAATCTGCACAAAAAGTGCAGGGGAGTGGGGTGAGTATATTTTAACTCAGTGAGTAATATTAATAAACAATAACTGAAAATAAGAACACCTGTATTATCACTAAATAGTTCTAAGGGCAACCTCACAGGTAAGTCATATCTACAGTGAATACCCTCATCTCCAGTCCACATCTATCTCTACAGATCCGACATTGACCTAGTCCTCACTCATACCGCTACGGCGTACAGTTGACCTAAGGTATATAAATGTATACATATGTCTATAATGTATAAGTATATAGGTACATATATGTATATGCATAAGTATAATGTTGCTGCGTGCAGCCCGCTCCATTGGGGTGTATACAGACTTCGGAGGGGCCCCCTAGGCCCAAGCGCTATGATGCTGCGGCGTGCAGTCCGATCCATACATATATTACTGCGACATGCAGTCTGATCCAATATATATATTTATATATATAGATATATTGCTGCGGCGTGCATCCCGGTCCCATAATATACTCATGCGCCCACTAAGAATGTGCGCAGACCCAGACTCCGAAGGGGCTCCTACAGCCCAAGTGCAATAATACTACGGCGTGTAGTCCGTTCCACTTGTATATTACTCCGGCGTGCATTCCGATCCAGATACACATCACTGC
Organism: Nicotiana noctiflora; assembly: GCA_032618575.1. Taxonomy (NCBI): domain Eukaryota; kingdom Viridiplantae; phylum Streptophyta; class Magnoliopsida; order Solanales; family Solanaceae; genus Nicotiana; species Nicotiana noctiflora. Next base: position 29,973 of record JASVEL010004731.1, on the reverse strand, counting down.
GGCGTGCAGTCCGATCCAACACATATAGTGCTGAGGCGCGCAGCCGATCCAATATAGTTATATATATATAATACCTCTTAATGTGTCCTCGACCCTATCCCAGTCAGTATAGATTTGGCCTTTCAGGCCCACACAGCTAAATTAGGGAAATTTCTGCACTAGTCAGTCTCTCTCACAGTACACATCTAGTACTGGACCACGATATGCTATACAGCTAATATTACGGCTGAGTGTAAGTTTCCAACATGATATAGGGGTCACCTAGCTCTACAGGTTTCCCTAATGATCTACAGATCGGCACAAGGCCCCAAACATGGCTACTAGCCCGATTACATAGTTATAAGCTCATTTACGGTCATAACACACAATACAACTATCAGTCGGGAAGGACCAAGTCCAATCCCCAATCACAATGTCACCACGCTCATCACATGATACGTGTCTCACTTCAACATAGCACTGTAAAGTGCAAGTACAGGGTTTCAAAGCCTCAGTACATTATTTACTACCACCACTCACCCTGGTCCTGTTGAAGCCTTAGTCCGCCTTGCGCTTGCCTTGCAATTCAATCACCTCGGATGACAAATCTGCTCAAAATCAATGAGAATACGTCAATATAGGCTAGTTATACACAACCCATTCGAAATAACTCAATTTGCACCAAACCCACGAAGTTGTCAAATTCTGACTTTTGGTACGCTTATCGAAAAATTACGAAAGTTATATTTTCAGAACCCTTATCTCAATACGACTCCATACGTATAAAGTTTAACAAAATCGGACTTCGTTTACCTATTGGAATCAACATTTTACCATAACCCTTGCTTAGGGCTAAATTCCCCCATTAATTCATCCAATTTCAGTGAAATAGAGGAGGATTCTAAGATAAAAACACATAATTGAACCATAAAACTTAGCTCCTTTGAAAACCCGATGAAATCCCAGCAATTTCCCGTAAGTTTCTCTCTCTTAGACTCAACAATGGTGTTTTTATGAATGAAACCCGCGATTGGACTGTTCTGGATTTAATTTCACTGACAGGCCCTTTTACCCTACGCGAACGCGATGCTACGCACGCGTTCGCGATGGACAAATGACAGCAGCCCTCGATCTTCCTCTACGCGAACGAGTGGCTTCAGCCACGTTCGCGATGACCAACCGCCTCACACCTACGCGCACGCGGACCTATCTTCGCGATCGCGATGCACCCCAGTCCTCACCCTACGCGTTCGCGTCCTTTGCCTCGCGAACGCGAAGAAACAAAATCCTCAACCCTCTAATTCACTTGGCGAACGCGTGGACGCCTACGGGAACGCGAAGAACAAATGTCTGCTGCAATTTTGTGCAGAAATTAGCTGCTCACTTAGGCTATAAATGGTCCGTTTGGACCCCTGGATTCATCCCGAGGCCCCCGGGATCCCAACGAAAACCACCAACATACCATAACACGATACAAACTTGTTCCAATCCAAAACACGCCCTTAAACATGGAAAAACATCAAATCCAAGCAAATTCAAGCCTAAGTTTTCATTTAAACTTCCACGTCCAACATTCGATCAAAAACCCGACCAAACGACCTTTGAATGACCTAAAATTTTACAGGCACATCCAAAATCACCTAACGGAGCTACTGCAACTGTCGAAATTCCATTTTGACTCCCGGATAAAAATCTCACCTACCATTCGGATATCGCCAAAATTCAACTTTAGCCAATTCAAGCCTAAAACTACACCGGACCTCCAAATTCACTTACGATCGCTAAAATGACCTTCCGGAGCTGACCAAATCATCAGAATTTGATTCCAAGCTCTCTAACTCACAAGTCAACATCCAGCTGACTTTTCCCAACTAATCCATCTTCTAAGAGACTATTTGTCTCATTTCCAACCAAACTCGATCCGGATTGACTCAAACTCACCAAACATGCATATTGTAACATTAACAAGCATATAATGGGGAGAACAGGGTGATAACTCACATGATGACGGGCCGGGTCATCACAACATCAATGGGTGATCAAGAAGGCACTAATGGTGGAACAAGACCTACAAAATTGTGTAGAGGATTTAGCTAAGTGCTACACTCATTTTGTGGTCCAAGTCCAAGTCCAAGAGGAGGTTGATTGGGGCCAAGAACAGTCATAAATGCACCTGAATTAGGCACCTAAACTTTCCTAGTTTGTTAGGACATATTTATTGCTTTCCTAGTTAGTTAAGGTTAATAGTTTCCTTTTTCCTAAGATTGGTAGAATTACTTTCCAAGATTGACTTTGTTTTGGTTTCCTAAAGTTTTACCTTTTCCTATTTTAGTTGGACTTATTGTCCAAAGTAGTCTAGGGATTTATTGCCTAATATCTAAGGATACTTTCGTGGATCACCTTCTATATAAAGGGGTATCTTATTTATTTTTAGGTATAGTCATTTAGATTATTATCAATAAAACTTGTGAGATTTTTCTTGCACTCTTGTGTGGCTACTCTTGGATTTATTCTTCAACCTTCAAGACTCAACTTAAGGTGGTAAGAATTAAATCCTTTCGAAATCTTAGATCAAATTCTAGGTATTCAAGAAAGGTGATAAGTTTAGGCTTATTGTTGTTGTTGTTATTCTAAACGGTCCGGTTTCACAATATATTTCTTGTTATTAATTTCTACAAAAGGCGATTAGTTGTTTGTTAGCTAATTGTTGTTGTTAGGATTCAACTTCAAGAATAGACTTCTTGAATTCAAGAAACACTTTCTTGAATTTAATCTATCTTTAATTTTTGTCTTTTATTCGTTTCTTTATTTTCTTTTAGCTTCCGCACGTTTCTTGTTATTCTTTAGTAATTCTTGAATCTCTATCGTGGTGCTATCAGGTAGTGAGAGGACTCTTAGTACCTGCATACCCAAAAGAGGGCGCTGATTAAAAAACAATCATTTGAATTTCTTTGTTGGCCCTTATCTGCCTAGGTTTGGTAGATTTCCCCCAATGCAATCCACATAAATTACACGAATTCGTTGGTGGATAAGTCTGATAACTCAGCAGCAGTGCAGAATTGAGTTTCTTGTCTGGTGGATATGATCTATAGTTAGGGGCAATACATACCAAAAGGTTCGAAGAAGGAAAGCGCATAAGAGTATATAAAAAACCTACCCTTCTGTATAACCTATTCACATTAGTGAAGCGGTTAGATGCACAAGGGAAGTGCACATTTGCGAGGCCTTAGTCGGGAGGTGAGTCAACCTACAAGCACGGAAGAGCATGGTACCGCTGCCCTCTTTATGTAAAGGTAAGATTCGTATCCTTGTAGATGACTCCATCTAAAATAGAATAGGGACAACCGTTTTCGGCTGCTTATTTCGTATCTTGAAGAAAGAGTTGGCTTATGTAATGTAATAGGGGTCATGTTGTGATGATCCGGCCCGTCATCATGTGAGTTATCACCTCATTATCCCCGTTAAATGCTTGTTAATGTTTCAATATGCATGTTTGGCGAGTTTGAGTCAATTCGGGTTGAGTTTAGTTGGAAATGAGACAAAAAGTCTCTTAGAAGAAGGGATAGTTGGGAAAAGTCAACTAGACGTTGACTAGTGAGTTAGAGAGCTCGGAATCGAATTCTAATGATTCGGTCAGCTTCGGGAGGTCGTTTATGAGCTAGGAGAGCGATCGGAAGTGAATTTGGAGGTCCGGTGTAGTTTTAGGCTTGAATTGACAAAGTTAAATTTCGGCGATATCCCATCGATAGGTGAGATTTTGATCCGGGAGTCGGAATGGAATTTCGATAGTTGCAATAGCTCCGTTGTGTGATTTTGGATGTGCCTGCAAAATTTCAGGTCATTCGGACGTTGTTTGGTCGGGTTTTTTATCGAGTGTTAGTTTCAGAAGTTTTGAAGAAACTTAGGTTTGAATCCGTGTGTAATTGGTGATTTTGATGTTTAGGATGGTGTTTTTATGATTGGAACAAGTTCGTATCGTGTTTTGGAGTATGTTGGTGGTTCTCGTTGGGGTCCCGGGGGCCTCGGGGTGAATCCGGACTATCATCCGGCGTTTTGAAGCAATGGGAAGTCTGCTGTAAATTGCAGATCACTGGGCAAAAATCCAAGCCTTCACGTTCGGATGGCATGGGCCGCATTCGCGAAGGCCAGGCAAGTCAAGCATCGCGATCGCGAGACAGGGTATCGCGTTCACGTAGGCCAGGATTCTTGAGCTTCGCGATCGCGTTCAGGGTGTCACGTTCGCGTAGGTTTGTGAGGGTGTGCATCGCGTTCGCTTGAGGGGTATCACAAACGCGTAGAAGGAAAATCAGACGGCTGGGAGCTAGTGCATCGCGAAAGCGTTGGGGAGGTCGCGTTCGCGAAGGTTAATCCGGAGCTGGGCATCGCGAACGCGTGGTAATGAACGCGAACGCATAGAGTAAATGGCCCAGGCAGTGAATTAAAACCAGAAACATTTCACATACGGGTTCATTTGCAAAACCCTCCATTTTTAAAGCCTAGAGAGTGGAAGTGAAGGGAAATAGCTGGGAAATCATCGGGATATGGTCGGACGTAAGTTTTGTGGTTCATTTACACGTTTTTATCTTGAAATCCCCCTTTATTTCACTGAAATTGGATCAAATTGTGGGGAAATTTAGCCTAGGCCAGGGCTTTGGTAAAATACCGATTTGAGCGGGCAAATGGAGTCCGAATTTAGTAAATTTTATATGCCTAGACTCGTATTGAGACGAGGGTTCCGAATATGTAACTTTTATTATTTTTCGAGAAGCGCACCAAAAGTCGGGTTTTGACAACTTTGTGGGTTTTGATGCAATTTGGGTTATTTCGAACGGGTTACGTGAATTTAGCATATATTGATGTATTATCATTGATTTTGAACAGATTTGTTAACCGAGGAGATTGATTTGCGAGGCAAGCGCAAGGCAGATCGAGGCTTCTACCGGTTCGAGGTGAGTGGTAGTAGTAAACAATGTACTGAGGGTTTGAAACCCCGTACTAGCACTTCACAATGCTATATTGAGATGAGACACGCGTTCTCTGACGGGCGTAGTGACATTATGATTAAGGGTTCGGACTTGGTCCTTCCCGGCTAATAGAATACTGTGTTGTATGACTGTTAATGGGATTATAACTGTACAATAGGGCTAAAAGACATGTTTGGGGCCTTGTGCCGATCTGTAGACCATTAGGGAACCTATAGAGCTAGGTGACCCTTATATCGTGTTGGAAACATACACTCAGCCCGTAGCTCTAGCTGTATAGCATAATATGAGCCCGTACTAGATGTGTACATTGAGAGAGATTATCTAAGGTGGAATTCCCTGTTCTAGCTGAGTGGGCCCGAAAGGCCAAGTCTATACCGATTGAGATGAGATAGGGTCAAGGACCCACTATGAGATGTTATATTGGGCCTGAAAGGCCAAGTCTATATTGACTGAGACAGGGTCAAGGACCCACTGTGATATATTGTATTGGGCTTGAGAGGCCAAGTATATACTGACTGGGATAGGGTCGAGGACCCATTATGAGGTATCATATATATATATATATACCTATATTGGATCGGGCTGCACGCCGCAGCAGTATATATATTGGATCGGGTTGCACACCGCAACAGTATATATATTGGATCGGACTGCACGCCGCAGTAATATACAAGTAATATACATGTAATATACATGTAATATACATGTGGGACGGACTGCTGCACGCCGCAGTATTATTGCGCTTGGGTTGTAGGAGCCCCTTCGAAGTCTGAGTCTGCACACATTCTCAGTGAGCACCGGTGTATATTATGGGATCGGCCTGCACTTTAACGAGTAGTATATATATATATATATATATATATATATCGGATCGGACCGCACGCCGCAGTAATATTTGTGTGGATCGTGCCGCATGCCGCAGTATTATAGTGCTTGGGCCCAGGGCGCCCCTCCGAAGTCTGTATACACCCCCAGTGAGCGCCGTCGACGTTAAATGGAGCGGGCTGTGCGCCGCAGCGGTATATGCATGGAGCGGGCTGCGCGCCGCAGCTGTATATGTATTGGAGCGGGCTGTGCGCCGCAGCGGTATATGTATTGGAGCGGGCTGTGCGCCGCAGCATTGTACTTATTTATATTCATATATATACTGAAATATTTATATGTTATAGACAGATGTATATGTCTCCATATATTGAGATGGCTATATACCGTAGTGGTACGAGCGAGGATTTGGTCAGTGTGGGACCTAGATGAGATAGATGTGGACTGAAGATCAGAGTACTCATTATAGTGATGACTAACCTGTGGGGGTTGCCTTAGAACTGTTTAGTGATAGTACAGGAGTTCTTATTTTCAGTTATTATTTATTATTGTTACTCACTGAGTTGAAATATACTCACCCCACTCCCCTGCACTTTTTGTGCAGATATACAGGTTCAGGAGGGCAGTTGAGTTATCGCAACTGCTTTATTATCCCCATTCTGTGGAGACTTCGAGGTAGCTTCCGGCGTCCGTAGTACCTGACCTCTTCCTTTTTATCATTTTGTTGTCTCCATTCTGCTTAGACTTGATTGTGTAGTAGATCTCATTTGTAGAGGCTCAGACTCGTGACACCACGATTTGGTTGGGACCGTATTTTGTATGTTTCTACTATTATGTTTATCATTTTGATATGAACACTTGCCGTTTAAGTTTAACTTGATTAACCGGAATTAATAATTGGCTGGTTAAGAGATAATATGGTCGAGCTTGCCTAGCATTGTGTTGGGCGCCATCACGACCAGGGTTTGGGTCGTGACAAGTTGGTATCAGAGCCTAGGTTAACAGGTCTTGCGAGTCATGAGCCGGTTTAGTAGAGTATCGTGGATCGGTACGGGGACGCCTGTACTTATCCTCAGGAGGCTGCAAACCTTTAGGAAAGTTTCAAATTCTTGGAATTCTCATCGTGCGTGTTTGATTCAGCTTGAAATGTAATTCTTGAAATTCCTCCTGCACATTGATGCGTGCACTCGAGTGCTTAGTGATAAATTTGCCTTGATGGCTTGTGATTCCCCAATCGAGGGACGAGATATATCTCTGTGAGTTCATGTGGGCCTGTCTGGAGGACTTGAGGCCGGATCCTTGTCTATGGCTTGAGCACCGAGGTGCCAATTTCGCGAGCCGGTATTATGAAATTCATGCGATCAGTATTGATCTTAATCGTGAAATGGCAGTTTGATAATGGGTGAGCTGCAAGGTATTCAATCCCTATTGTGATCTGTCACGTAGCCCTAGCTTTGGGCATGGTGAGTATGTTCATGTTCTTTAGTGGAAAGGTAAAGTGCATTACGTGTGGTAGTATGAGTTCAGACGCAGGAAAACCAAATTGGCTGTACTAGGTGTATCATGGTGAAAGGTATATGTGTTATGATTTGAGCAGGTGCAGCGCATGTTCATGTACTAACGCTGATGATATAATTCGTGTAGTATTGAGATTTATGTTGTTGAAATACATTGTGACGTCTTGTTGAGTTGTGGGTGTATTGTTAGGATGGTTTGGTGATTCTCTGGCAGGTGGATAGGCCAATTTACAAAGGAAACTCTGCCGAAATGTTTGAAAAATTTGGGACTTAGAAAAGATGTTGCCGCCTAAGGAATGGGCTTAGCTGTTGCGTGTGAATGAATACAAGAATTGCAAAAGAGTTAAGATTTCTGATGATTCGAGTCTCCGCCAAAGTTTGTAAATAGCTCGAGTTTAATCTCACGATAACATTGCGACATCAATTGAGTAAGAATGTTGTGAGGGGCTAAAAGTGCCTTGACGTATATGGCTTCGAGCTAAGTTGGGGAGGTTGCTATTGACTAGCTAATTGCACGGTTGTGTGCTATGTTGATCATGTCTCTAAGTACGTCGGAAATTTTGGTAAAGGTTACGGTGCTTCGTAGATTTGAAGAACTACTAGGGTGTTTTGAACTGCTGTTGGTAAAGGATGTTCGGTACCTTTATTTTCTATAAGACAGTTGAATTACAGCTGGAAGGGTGAATGACGCTCGAGGTAGCCTTGCGGTGTTCAAGATTTACGCTTGCAACAGTCAGGTGCCTTAAGATTGTGTACGTGGCTAAAGACCGTGGTTTCGTTAGAAGAAATCAAGACTTTTGTTATGTTATGGGGATGATGAGATTCTTTGTATCCGTATTGAAAGGTAATGATAACAAATTCAAATCGCTGGAAGTTCTTCAAAACAAAGTATTGTAGAATGTGGTATTTCTGGGAAACAATTGAGAGAGTATTCAGTGGCCTATGGGTCGTAGACCGTATGGTCTTATGTACGAGTCTTGTGTGGTAACATGGGTTGAGGCATTGTGGTGCTACAGTAAGGACTAGTATTAAATTAAAGATGAATCAGAAAGGAACTTGGGCAAATGGATCAACTTGTTAATAAACCGAAACGGTATGAGAAGGAATACGATTAATTCCCGGTATATGTTTGAAGTAATGAGTCTCGCAGATATTGTGCAATAAAGCTTTTGAGTGCTGGCAGTTGTGTAACCCGATATGGGTATAAGGACTCAGTCCTGGCAGTTTAACTTATGCAATGTAATTGGGAGAAAGAGTTTATGATGTGTTTTATCCTGGTTTCAAAATGAGTATATTCCTATCGATATGCGAAGCGTGGAATATGTAATGATTTTTCTTCTATGTGGGATCATGAAGGTCCTTGACTAGTTGAGTGCGTCGATGTTTGCGGCGTAGGAGAGGGATAGAAATTCTCCATGTATCTTGGTGCAGTATGGTATTTGCGATGTGTTATGGAAAACTTGATAATGGCATATTCAAAGCTTTGAGAATTGTTCATAATATATGGGAAGTCATTAAAATCCTCAAGCAGCATGGGCAGCTGCAGATAATCTGAGAATCAATCTTCCTGGTGATTTAGAAGAATGGTACTGCTATACTAGTATTTCGGCAGAGTCTATGGTCAAAAAGGGCCAGGTAAAGTAAACTGATAATATCTAGCGGTATGGTGGTATACTCCCGTTGGATCGACTATAATAATTGAGTCGTTGATGACATAGTGAAATTTATGAATGGCTTTCGTGGTATGAATGGACGCTTGAGGTGCGTTATGTAATCGCACGGTGAAGTACGGAATCAGGCATAGTGATTCCTGTGTTATGTATGTGATTGGAGACTAGAAGTTCTCGTAACCCACCTACGCAGCGGTGGTATATCGTGTGTATCGGCACAGGTGTAGCGGTTATCGGAAATTGGAAGCTCTAGTGGCTATCTCGTTACTTGATATGATGAATTTGGGTTATGATACTTTATTTCAGACTGGTTGTCATAAGTCAGGTCGTCTAGACTAATGTGATATGGACTATGTCGGAAATGGCACAAATCGCGTAGCAGAGTGCATCATAGTATGCTCCAGCAGGGTAGTTGTACCCAGGACCAGCGGGCGGCTGGTAGGTAATGCTTTGTCAGTTGGGTCTTCATGGTGGATATCAGTGCAGAGGTCTCTACCATTGATTCGGCTCCGGTATTGAGGAACTTTGTAGGATGCGTTTCATGTGACCGAGCTCGAGGCTATATATACATGTTTGTTGCAATGAGCAACTTGAGTCGATGTGCATTCCCTTTTGCTAGATTTATGCGTGGATCGGGTGGCACGCCGCCACATGTATAGTATCTGGATCGGGTGGCACGCCGCCACATGTATAGTATCTGGATCGGGTGGCACGCCGCCACATGTATAGTATTTGGATCGGGTGGCACGCCGCCACATGTATGGTATCTAGATCGGGTGGCACGCCACCACAGGTATGCTATTGGAACGGCTTGCGCGCCGCAACAGTGTGATATGGGAAATATAGCTTCCTATATGTACCTTGTATACAATACTTCCTCTCTTCTGAGGAATAGTCCGTATTGGATATCGCTCGGGGAATAGCACATCGGTTGTGCCCATACAAGATTCGATAGCATATACTAAATGTATCACCGCGTGTGTGATTGATTGCTTGAGTTCAGACCTAAATATGTGTGTGGCTGACCGTTTTGAGCATTGCGACTTGAGGTGCTCCATGAGTAATAGCGTTTGGATAGAATCATGAGTTGTAGCAAGGCCACGTGATGTTATGACCTTTCGAGGAGGATTCAGGTACTCTAATTCTATGATGTGAGACGAAATCTCAGTTATGTGTGGTGATGGTATTGATGAATTTGAATTATGGCTCTTTGTGCGAGTCAGTTGTCATGATTCGAGTGTGTTCAGATCGTTCTTATTGTAGCCTGTGTTGTGCTCGTTGTGGCATAGGCCGATGCTGAGGTGTCATGTCACCAGTGTGGTGTGTTATAACTGAAATGATCATTCGAGTCATTAATGAGAGCGAGCATATGTGATTTCAGCTCGTTAGAAAGGTAATATCGAGGTTTGGCTCCGAAACCTATTGTGGTATCAGTTATAAAAGGGAAATGGATTCACGAATGGTTGACCCGAGAGATGGGTTCGGTATATCGCGTGCTTCAGTTGCCGTGGGTAGGATATGAAGGTGTTGGAATAAGACTCTATCTAATGAGAAAGGTTCTTTTTGCTAGTATTTGGTTATTGTGGCCAGTTGTTGTGATTGGAGACTATCATCTCGAGTGATTGGATTGTTTGATACATCATGTGATTTCACCCGGAGTGGCGAGTTTGGCTATTACATTTGGATCGTGTGTACTCTGAGTATAGATGTGGGATTCAGACTTGGTACATGATTTCGAGAAGTGCAATGTGGTTTATGGTTCAGATAGACTATGGAAATTCAGCTATACTATGTTATCGGATTTATGAAAGATAGGGCGAAGTGGTATCACCACGAGTAGATGCTTGGTGAGGTCATTCAGCTATTGTGTTGAATCTAGTACAACTCTTGGTCCGCTCGAGGACGAGCGTTTGCTTAAGTTGGGGAGAATGTGATGACCCGGCCCGTCATCATGTGAGTTATCACCTTATTATCCCTGTTAAATGCTTGTTAATATTTCAATATGCATGTTTGGCGAGTTTGAGTCAATTCGGGTTGAGTTTAGTTGGAAATGAGACAAAAAGTCTCTTAGAAGAAGGATAGTTGGGAAAAGTCAACTGGACGTTGACTTGTGAGTTAGAGAGCTCGAAATCGAATTCTGATGATTCGGTCAGCTCCGGGAGGTCGTTTATGAGCTAGGAGAGCGATCGGAAGTGAATTTGGAGGTCCGGTATAGTTTTAGGCTTGAATTGGCCAAAGTTGAATTTCGGCGATATCTGATCGATAGGTGAGATTTTGATCCGGTAGTCGGAATGGAATTCCGACAGTTGCAATAGCTCCGCTGTGTGATTTTGGATGTGCCTGCAAAATTTCAGGTCATTCGGACGTCGTTTGGTCGGGTTTTTGATCGAGTGTTAGTTTCGGAAGTTTTGAAGAAACTTAGGCTTGAATCCGTGCGTAATTGGTGATTTTGATGTTTAGGATGGTGTTTTTATGATTGGAACAAGTTCGTATCGTGTTTTGGAGTATGTTGGTGGTTTTCGTTGGGGTCCCGGGGCCTCGGGGTGAATCCGGACCATCATCCGGCGTTTTGAAGCAATGGGAAGTCTGCTGTAAATTGCAGATCACTGGGCAAAAATCCAAGCCTTCGCGTTCGCGTGCCATGGGCCGCGTTCGCGAAGGCCAGGTGAGTCAAGCATCGCGATCGCGAGACAGGGTATCGCGTTCGCGTAGGCCAGGATTCTTGAGCTTTCGCTATCGCGTTCAGGGTGTCGCGTTCGCGTAGGTTTGTGAGGGTGTGCATCGCGTTCGCGTAAGGGGTATCGCGAACGTGTAGAAGGAAAATCAGATGGCTGGGAGCTAGTGCATCGCGAACGCGTTGGGGAGGTCGCGTTCGCGAAGGTTAATCCGGAGCTGGGCATCGCGAACGCGTGGTAATGAACGCGTACGCGTAGAGTAAATGGCCCATGCAGTGAATTAAAACCAGAAACATTTCACATACGGGTTCATTTGCAAAACCCTCCATTTTTGAAGCCTATAGAGTGGAAGTGAAGGGAAATAGCTGGGAAATCATGGGGATATGGTCGGAGGTAAGTTTTATGGTTCATTTACGTGTTTTTATCTTGAAATCCCCCTTTATTTCATTGAATTTGGATCAAATTGTGGGGAAATTTAGCCTAGGCCAGGGCTTTGGTAAAATACCGATTTGAGCGGACAAAATGGAGTCTGAATTTAGTAAATTTTATATGCCTAGACTCGTATTGAGACGAGGGTTCCGAATATGTAACTTTTATTATTTTTCGAGAAGCGCACCAAAAGTCGGGTTTTGACAACTTTGTCGGTTTTGATGCAATTTGGGTTATTTTGAATGGGTTACGTGAATTTAGCATATATTGATGTATTATCATTGATTTTGAGCAGGATTTGGCAACCGAGGAGATTGATTTGCGAGGCAAGCGCAAGGCGTACCGAGGCTTCTACCGGTTCGAGGTGAGTGGCAGTAGTAAACAATGTACTGAGGGTTTGAAACCCCGTACTAGCACTTCACAGTGCTATATTGAGATGAGACACGCATTCTCTGACGGGCGTAGTGACATTGTGATTGAGGGTTCGGACTTGGTCCTTCCCGGCTAATAGAATACCGTGTTGTATGACTGTTAATGAGATTATAACTGTACAATTGGGCTAATAGCCATGTTTGGGGCCTTGTGCCGATCTGTAGAGCATTAGGGAACCTATAGAGCTAGGTGACCCTTATATCGTGTTGGAAACATACACTCAGCCGTAGCTCTAGCGGTATAGCATAATATGAGCCCGTACTAGATGTGTACATTGAGAGAGATTATCTAAGGTGGAATTCCTTGTTCTAGCTGAGTGGACCTGAAAGGCCATGTCTATACCGATTGAGATGAGATAGGGTCAGGGACCCACTATGAGATTTTATATTGGGCCTGAAAGGCCAAGTCTATATTGACTGAGACAGGGTCAAGGATCCACTGTGATATATTGTATTGGGCCTGAGAGGCCAAGTATATACTGACTGGGATAGGGTCGAGGACCCATTATGAGGTATCATATATATATATACCTATATTGGATCGGGCTGCACGCCGCAGCAGTATATATATTGGATCGGGCTGCACGCCGCAGCAGTATATATATTGGATCGGACTGCACGCCGCAGTAACATACATGTGGATTGGACTGCACGCCGCAGTATTATTGCGCTTGGGCTGTAGGAGCCCCTTCGGAGTCTGAGTCTGCACACATTCTCAGTGAGCACTGGTGTATATGATGGGATCGGGCTGCACGCCGTAGCAGTATAGAGATATATATATATATATATATATATATATATTGGATCGGACTGCACGCCGCAGTAATATTTGTGTGGATCGTGCTGCACGCCGCAGTATTATAGTGCTTGGGCCCAGGGAGCCCCTCCGAAGTCTGTATACACCCCCAATGAGCGTCGTCGACGTTAAATGGAGCGGGCTGCGCGCCGCAGCGGTATATGTATGGAGCGGGCTGCGCGCCGCAGCGGTATATGTATTGGAGCGGGCTATGTATTGGAGCGGGCTGCGCACCTCAGCATTATACTTATTCATATTCATATATATACTGAAATATTTATATGTTATAGACAGATGTATATGTCTCCATATATTGAGATGGCTGTATACCGTAGTGGTACGAGCGAGGATGTGGTCAGTGTGGGACCTAGATGAGATAGATGTGGACCGGAGATCAGAGTACTCATTATAGTGATGATTAACCTGTGGGGGTTGCCGTAGAACTATTTAGTGATAGTACATGAGTTCTTATTTTCAGTTATTGTTTATTATTGTTACTCATTGAGTTGAAATATACTCACCCCACTCCCCTGCACTTTTTGTGCAGATATACAGGTTCAGGAGGGCAGCTGAGCTATCGCAACTGCTTTATTATCCCCATTCTGTGGAGACTTCGAGGTAGCTGCCGACGTCCGCAGTACCCGACCTCTTCCTTTTTATCATTTTGTTGTCTCCATTCTGCTTAGACTTGATTGTGTAGTAGATCTCATTTGTAGAGGCTCAGACTCGTGACACCACGATTTGGTTGGAACCGTATTTTGTATGTTTCTACTATTACGTTTATCATTTTGATATGAACACTTGACGTTTAAGTTTAACTTGATTAACTGGAATTAATAAATGGCTGGTTAAGGGATAATATGGTCGGGCTTGCCTAGCATTGTGTTGGGCGCCATCACGACCAGGGTTTGGGTCGTGACACATGTCAATAATAGCTATGCTATTGCCCTACTTATTTAAGGCCTCCACCCGATCCCGAATGCACATTTTTTCGGGTTCATCTTCAATTGATGTTTTCTTAACCTTTCGAAGACCTTGGGTAAATTTTCGATGTGGTTGGTTGATTCTTTTTAAAAGACTACCAAATCGTCCACGTAAGGCTCGCATATGTTATGTAGAAGGTCACTGATAATTTATGTCGATGCACTTTTATATGTTGCACTTTTTTTTGGGCATATCGTAGTAAGGAAAGAAAATGAGGGCGCTCAGTCGAATCGAATAGCTGAAACTACTATAACTTCTATTTTTCTGCTTTACGAGAAGCCTTCTAGCTCGTTTTAAAGCATTGAAGAGAGAGATCGGACATTCTAAATATAGTTGGTGAGGAAGCATCTAATTTCTAACTACGAGTCCTCTTTCACGCTAACTGAATAGCTATTTGCTGCTAGTTTTATTCCCCTATGATAGCAACACGATAGGGATTCAAAAATTACTAAAGAAAAAACAAGAAACGTGCGGAATCTAAAAGAAAATAAAGAAAGGAATAAAAAACAAAAATTAAAGATAGATTGAATTCAAGAAAGAGTTTCTTGAATTCAAGAAGTCTATTCTTGAAGTTGAATCCTAACAACAACAATTAGCTAACAAAGAACTAATCGCCTTTGGTAGAAATTAAAAGCAAGAAATAGATTGTGAAACCCGGGCCTTTAGAATAACAAGAACAACAATAAGCCTAAACTTATCACCTTTCTTGAATACCTAGAAGTTATCTAAGATTTCAAAAAGGTTTAATTCTTACCACCTTAAGTTGAGTCTTTAAGGTTGAAGAATAAATCCAAGAGTAACCACACAAGAGTGCAAGAAAGTCTCACAAATTTTATTGATAATAATCTTAATAATCCACCTAAAAACAAAGAAGATACCCCTTTATATAGAGGGTGATCACGAAATTATCCTAAAATATTAGGAAATAAAGTCCTAAGCTACTTTGGACAACAAGTCCAACTAAAATAGGAAAAGGTAAAACTCTAGGAAACCAAAACCAAGTCAATCTTGGAAAGTAATTCTACCAATCTTGGGAAAAGGAAACTATTAACCTTAACTAACTAGGAAAACAATAAATATGTCCTAACAAACTAGGAAAGTTTAGATGCCTAATTTAGGTGCCTTTATGACTTGTGCTTGGACCCCAATCAACCTCCTCTTGGACTTGGACTTGGACCACGAAATGAGTGTAGCACTTAGCGAAATCCTCTACACAATTTTGTAGATCTTGTTCCACCATTAGTGCCTTCTTGATCTCCCATTGAAGCCCAATAATCTTGTCTTGCTTCTCCTTAGCTTGAGACCTCATGAATGGCCATCTTGGAGCTTCTACATCTTTATCCTTGCCCATGAAGCTATCATTCCCCTCCTCTTGAAAAGAATTCATCCTCGAATTTGAACCTACATCGAACAAGGATAAGTCAGCAACATTAAAAGTTGTACTTACTTGAAACTCACCTGGAAGGTCCAATTTGTAGGCATTACCTCCAATTCCTTCAAGTACTTTAAATGGTCCATCTCCTCTAGGGTGAAATTTTGTCTTCCTTTTTAAGGAAATCTCTCCTTCCTCATATGAACCCAAACCAAATCACCAAGCTCAAAGATAACTGATTTTCGACCTTTATTCCTTCGTTTAGCTACTTGCACATTACTCTTCTCAATTGCAAGTTTCGTATGCTCATGAATAGTCTTCATCAAGTCAGCTTTCTTCTTTGCATTAAGACTAACTATCTCATTACTAGGCAAGGGCAATAAGTCAAGGGGTGTAAGGGGGTTAAAACAATAAACAACTTCAAAAGGAGAATAAGCAGTAGATGAATGAAAACTTTGATTGTAAGCAAATTCTACCATAGGCAAGTGCTCCTCCCAAGAAGTTAACTTTCCTTTTAGACCAGCCCTTAACATATTTCCTAAAGTCCTATTTACTACCTCATTTTGCCCATCAGTTTGTGGATGACACGAAGTATAGAACAACAACTTTGTGCCCAATTTTCCCCAAATCATACGCCAAACGTTGCTTATAAACTTAGCATCCCTATCGCTAACAATAGTTCAAGGTATACCATGCAATTTTACAACTTCTCTAACAAATAAATCAGTAACATGAGAAGCATCATTAGTCTTTAAACAAGGAATAAAACGAGCCATTTTTTAGAACCTATCTACCACAACAAAGATGTTATCCTTACCATAACTTGTTCTAGGCAGTCCTACCACAAAGTCCATAGAAATATCAATCCAAGGTGAAATAGGCACAGGTAATGGCATGTATAAACCATGTGGCAACACTTTAGATTTAGCTTGTTTGCATTAAAGGTATTGAGCACAAACGTTTTCGACATCTTTTCTCATATTAGGCCAAAAGAAATTTTTAGCAAGGATGTGAAGTGTTTTAGGCACACCGAAGTGCCCCATAAGTCCCCCACAATGTGCTTCCCTCACAAAAACTTCTCGCAAAGAACAATTAGGGACACAAAGCTTATTCTTTTTAAAAAGAAACCCATCTTTCATATTATACTTCTCAAAAGGCCCATTTAAACATGCTGAAAATGCGACATTAAAATCAGAATCATCAACATATAATTCCTTAATATGATCAAATCCCATCAATTTGGAAGTAAGAGTAGAAAAAAGAGCGTACCTTCTTGAAAGCGTTCATCAACTATATGGTCTTTACCTTGCTTGTAGCTAATCACATAAGGAAATGTCTCAATGAATTCGACCCATTTGGCATGTCTTCTACTCAGTTTTCCTTGGCTTTTGAAGTATCTTAAGGACTCATAGTCAGTTTTTATAACAAACACCTTTCGCCACAAATAATGTTGCCATGTAGCAAGGGCCCTTACCAAGGCATACAATTCTTTATCATAAGTAGAATAATTCAATGCAGCCCCATTCAGCTTCTCACTAAAATAAGCGATTGGTTTCGAATCTTGCATTAAAACAACACCAATACCCCTACCAGATGCATCACATTCAATTTCAAAAGACTTATTAAAATTGGGTAATTGTAACAAGGGAGCAGAACACAATTTATTCTTTAAAATATTAAATGCAAGCTCTTGTTCTCTTCCCCAATTAAAGACCTTATCCTTCTTGATGATTTAAGTTAAAGGTGCAGCAATTGAACTAAAATCTCTAACAAATCTGCTGTAAAAGCTAGCAAGTCCATGAAAATTTCGAACTTCACTGATGCTTTGATAGTAACACGATAGAGATTCAAGAATTACTAAAGAAAAAACAAGAAACGTGCGGAAGCTAAAAGAAAATAAAGAAACTAATAAAAGAAAAAAATTAAAGATAGATTGAATTCAAGAAAGAGTTTCTTAAATTCAAGAAGTCTCTTCTTGAAATTGAATATTAACAACAACAATTAGCTAACAAAGAACTAATCGCCTTTGGTAGAAATTAAAAACAACAAATAGATTGTGAAACCCGACCCTTCAGAATACCAAGAACAACAATAAGCCTAAACTTATCACCTTTCTTGAATACCTATAAGTGATCTATAATTTCGAAAATGGTTTAATTCTTACCACCTTAAGTTGAGTCTTGAAGGTTGAAGAATAAATCCAAGAGTAGCCACACAAGAGTGCAAAAAAATCTCACAAGTTTTATTGATAATAATCTGAATAATCTACCTAAAAACAAAGAAGATACCTCTTTATATAGAGGGTGATTACGAAATTATCCTTAAATATTAGGAAATATTGTCCTAAACTACTTTGCACAACAAGTCCAACTAAAATAGGATAAGGTAAAACTCTAGGAAACCAAAACCAAGTCAATCTTGGAAAGTAATTCTACCAATCTTAGGAAAAGAAAAATATTAACCTTAACTAACTAGGAAAGCATTAAATATAGTCCCAGAATATATGAAAATAAGTCCCAAACCAATCTTTGACAGAATCTTGAAAATCTGGGAAATCTTGAAAATCATGAATTTGTAATTTACAAGCAACTTGGCACCAACTTGCACTCAACATCTAGCACGCCTATTATACCTTTCTTGGACATCAAGTAAGTCTTTTTATGCTATTAAAACGTGGTTTTATGTAGGACTTCATGGGCTGCAAGTTTTAAGCACATTTAGGTGCGAAATTGGTCAAATGACCGTGTTTTGCAACTTTTTAACTTGAGATCTTGTTAAAGGCCCTCTTTGTGATTCCAAAGTTTCATACTTATCCTTAAATAGAATTGAGCTTCCTAGGATGCTATCATTACCCACTTCTTTAAGAAAATTCGTCCTCGAATTTCGACCTTGCAAGAAAACAAATACATGCACTAAAAAATGGCATCCACTTAAAAACGGTAAGAATAAAACAAGATAGTGACCATGTGTCCACTTAACCCAGTTAAGCCTAATAGGTGTAAATACTCCTTTATACAGTATATGAACATCATCATCCCAATAAAATTTATACCTACTTAGATTTGTCCCATGAATACCTCTCTTAACGTAGTCAAAAAATGTGCATGACAATAAAATTACAAAATATTGATCATGTGTCCATTTAAAACAAGTATCTCTGCTGCATGTATCAAGTAAGACACATTTATGATATAGCCAAGTATCAATTACAAACTCCATAGATTCTTCAACATCTATGCTATTAAAAAAAGCACATAAATCTTCAAGAAGGTTAGAAGAACCGATAATTCCCAAAATAAAAGTTTCAGTACATTCAAACTCATGATTACAGCTCTCCCCAATAATATTCGCAACATCAATGGATCTTAATTAATTACTCAAGCTATTACACAATGATCCATGCATAGGTTTATGAAAGAGTACTTGATCACAAGCGTCACAATAATCATGCATATCTTCTCTACTAGTAGCAAACACTTGTACAAGCTCACAGTCAACATGGCTTAAAGAATAACTCTCTAGCAATTTATCATATGAAAGCTCACTAGACACTTGAATAAGAGAAGAAGAAATATTTAAATCATTCGCAAGCCTTGTTCTACCAAGTTGGAATTCATAATCATCCACGTCGAACTCAATTTCAAAAAAAAAAGCAAATTACTCTTGCACTTGAACTTAGATATTACTATTAATGACTTGATATGCATCAAAAGACCATCATCCTTAACCATTATAAATTCATTAACATAAGAAATTAGAGTATAGTTCATTACCTTCAAACATACCTTAGGTGTCCTAGAAAGGCCAAGAATTCGAATAAACCAATTATACAAACCATACTTGGACTTATTCAATAATGGATCAACATCACCTTGTATTCCTTTTTGCAATGATTCCAACTTAGCAATGGCTTTAAGGAACTTCGTGTCATAAACCAAGCTTTTATCTTTCACCATCAAACAATAATTGACTTTTCCAAATTCATGTTGGAATCCATTAGGATCCTTTGCCACCATCGCTTTTGCCTCACCTATCCTTTTAGAAGATCTTTCAATATGTGGTTGCACAAAAATACAAGAACTAAAACAAGAAAGAGTTAATGGGTTAAGAAGTAAAGAACATATTTTCTTACTTACACTCTCTTTGGCTTTACCTCAAGACTTACTTTTTCAACACCCTTAGCCTCTTTTCCCTCACTAAAGTTTTCTTCTTTTTCAACTTTAAACCATTTTTCTCTCTCTATACCTCAAAGCCTTTTTGTATCTCATGGCCTTCTCTCTTTTCTTTCCTCTCCAGCTCACTCTTTTCTTTTCTTGACATCACACTCTCTTTACTCAACATATCCTTTCCTTTTTACTATCTTGGGATGTCAACATGCACTCTCTTACTCCTCTCATTCTTTTCTCTCTCATATTTTTTCATATTCTCTTTAACAATCTTTTCATCTTCATGAATTTGTGAGAGAGTCAAAGATCCAAGAATGAGTTTCTTCCCACTAACCTCAAAAGAGTATCTATTTTTTTCCATGTTATATGAAGCTCTTCTATAGATATACCATGGTATTCCCAACAAGACATGATAATTATTCATGGGAATCACATCACACCAGACCGCATCCTCATACTTTCCAATTGGGAATAGCAATAAGACTCTCTTATCTACCTTTACTCCTCCAAACATGTAGGGTTCAATATGCTAAACATAATGCAAATTCAATTTCTCAACCATATAAGTGCTAATTGAGTTATAGCCAATCTCTTTGTCAATTATAAGGGCACAAATATAAAACATCATTTTAGCTCTTGTTTGAAAAATAACTTTACCATTGTCTTCCTTAGCTTCAACATGTTGCATGTTTGACCTTTCAAATTGTTGAGTCGTAGCTCGCCTCCTTTCTTCATAACTACCTCTTTGAAACATCTTGAACAAAGATTAAAAGAAATAAGTGTATTGAATATTTGGTTTTTTTCTTTTAATGTTCTCACATCTCTTATCTTTTTCCACTCAAAGCAACTCTTGGTTGTTAATCCGTAGAGTTATTAATGAATCTAACAAGTCACAACCCGTAGTGATAAGAATAAGGAGTTAGATAAAGAAAAAGGAAAGTGGCAGACCAAACCTAGAAAGAATAGGAGTTGGTTGGTGAAAAAAAGGAAAGAATTTAAGAAACCCCAAACCCACAAGAATTAGGAAAGAAGTTTCCTTAATCTTCAAGAACTATTACCCCCTCTTCTTGTTTCCTTTCTTGACTTGGAAACCAAATAATACTTGAATTATAAAAGTAATAATGAACAAGAACACTTTTTTTGGGGGGCTGAATTTCGTTTTGTTTTTGTTTTTTTTTAATCAAGAACCTCCCAAGATTATCAAGATTGAAATCTTGATTAGCCTAAGCTCTGATACCACTTGATAGCAACACGATAGGGATTCAAGAATTACTAAAGAAAAAACAAGAAACGTGCGGAAGCTAAATGAAAATAATGAAATGAATAAAAGACAAAAATTAAAGATAGATTGAATTCAAGAAAGAGTTTCTTGAATTCAAGAAGTCTATTCTTGACTTTGAATCCTAAAACAACAATTAGCTAACAAAGAACTAACCGCCTTTGGTAGAAATTAAAAACAAGAAATAGATTGTGAAACCCGACCCTTTAGAATAACAAGAACAACAATAAGCCTAAACTTATCACCTTTACTGTATACCTAGAAGTGGTCTAAGATTTAGAAAAGGTTTAGTTCTTACCACCTTAAGTTGAGTCTTGAAGGTTGAAGAATAAATCCAAGAGTAACCACACAAGTGTGCAAGAAAATCTCACAAGTTTTATTGATAATAATCTGAATAATCTACCTAAAAACAAAGAAGATACACGTTTATATAGAGGGTGATCACGAAATTATCCTAAAATATTAGGAAATAAAGTCCTAAACTACTTTGGACAACAAGTCCAACTAAAATAGGAAAAGGTAAAACTCTGGAAAACCAAAACCAAGTCAATCTTGGAAAGTAATTCTACCAATCTTAGGAAAAGGAAACTATTAAACCTTAACTAACTAGGAAAGCAATAAATATGTCCTAACAAACTAGGAAAGTTTAGGTGCCAAATTCAGGTGCCTTTATGACTAGTGCTTGGACCCCAATCAACCTCCTCTAGGACTTGGACTTGGACCACGAAATGAGTGTAGCACTTAGCTAAATCCTCTAAACATTTTGTAGATATTGTTCCACCATTAGTGCCTTCTTGATCTCCCATCGAAGCCCAATAATCTTGTCTTTCTTCTCCTTAGCTTGAGACCTCGTGAATGGCCTTCTTGGAGCTGCTACAGCTTTATCCTTGTCCATGAAGCTATCACACTATCTACTCTTACTGCTCTCATTGCCGGTGTGACAGTCTAAGTAGACGGTGCTCTCTTTCCTCTTTTTTTTTGGGATTCATAACAGTGCTATTGAATCTACAGTTAAGGGAATATCACCAGTTCTTTGAATAAGAGCTCTGGGAGTTCATGGCTTTGAGGGAGGTTTAGCCTAGCCCTAAGCCTTTTCGGAATAGATTGCTTCTTTGATAGAGCTTCAAGAAAGACGGAAGAAGGCCCTCTTTTCCCCAATGGATCACTTAGTCAGAATAATTGGGCTTAGGTTGATACGGAATAATCCATTTTGTTATGTTTCTATGGAAATGTGTCGAATAAATAGGCACATTTAGAGCTGTGGGACATGAAGGAATATAATACCCCGTTTGAATGGGCAGGGACAGTATATCATTGGCTTACTTTTCTAGGGGACTCTAGTATAAAAAATTCCTTGTATTTCGTCGTCAAAGTGTCACATTTAGATTTTTCTAAATAAAGGAAAGAGCCGAATAGACAAAGGGCTTACATGACCGCCCGATTTGGACAAGATGCCATAGCATAAGAAGAAGGCCTTTATTGGCAAAGTTGACTTTCCCGCTTTCCTTTGTGAGGAAGGTTTATGTACTTGAATTAATAGTCAAAGTATAAGGAATATGACATAGAGCATAGAATGAGATTGACGCTTCGAATGCCCAGTTTTCAGGGATAGTGATAGAAGGAGATGTGGCACTTTCGGAAAGGGAATCAGACTAGGTTGTCACTGTTCTGGAAGAGGATGCGTAGCTGGCACGTTGAACCATATCTGTCAACGGTGAACTATAGCCGTAAAGTGAGGCCCCCGAAGATAATATTTCTCAACTGTCGATCAATTTGACAATGATGCCCTCTTGAAAAAGCATTTTTCATTCAGTCTCCTAATAAACGAAAAAGGGTTTTTGGTGACACGAAAGTTGTGCTCGTTGCTCTCTTTCCTATTACACTGTGCTAAGTTGTCTTTCCGTTTCTCGCTGGATGACTACTATTGAAAAAGATGACGACTACTCCTAGTCTCTGGTCAATTACAGCTGATGCTAGAAGAGCATTTCCTGCCGCCCACCCGAAGGAGACGAGGAATACTAACCACCATCCCGCTCGAACCTTTGCTGCCTAAGTTATATAGCTGACTGTGAGAAGGAAGCTTCAAGCTATGGCTGCCCCATGGGATGCTCATTTTAAACCTTTCTCCGGTCAATGTGAGAAAGAGAGAAGTGATGTAAACATAAGAATGGAAGGTTTTCTTGTCAGCTATCGGCCCAATAAGGCTGTTCTAGCTTTACCTACATTGCATGGGAAAGAGCAAACGCGAGGTGGGAAATTCCCGGCACGAATTATCTGATCACGTTTTCTTTTTCCTATCACAGGCAGCTGGCAAAGCCGTGTTTGATTGTCGCATACATGCTCTATTACAACTTCGTTTATGCGCCAATTAATTGACATTGAAGTAGAGAAGGAATATTATTGATCATCGTGTGGGTAGTCTCTATTAGGGTTTTCGTTTCATGTGCAATAAAAAGAAAGGAAGACCGGTGCGACTATAGTAATGCCAAGCATACCAGCAAAAAGACTCTTCCTACCCCATACTGACGAATGAAAGAAGTTCATCACGGATGATAGGACAAGCGATAGCAGTTCTATTCTTGCTCTTCATATTCCATACCATAACCAGACACCTTTGATTCATCGACGTTGGCGCTAGAGGCTCTACCCCCACCCACCAGCCCTTTATGGAGTTAGCGGACCAAGATAAAAAAATTCCCCAATATAATAAAGAAAGTAAGAACGGTTCCAAACCATTGAAATAGAAAGCACTAAAGACTGTTACGACCTGGCAGAAATGATCACCGTCAAGCACAAGAATCAAAGCTGAAATCTTACTACTCTTGTTAGTTGGGATATAGCATCCTATCTTGTTGATTCTCCTTTCCCACCGGCTCGAGCTCTAGCTTTCAGGGTGAATACGCAAGAAATTCACTATTAAAATTGACATGACACAATCCCTGAAGAGTATGATGTGCCCGGCCTTGCTTCTCTCGATCCCCACCCACCTCCCGTAGAGGCGGGTCAATATCAATATCTATACCAGAGATTGCTTTTAGCTTTATCTTTTCAGAGACACGAGAATTCCTTCTGTACCAATAAGAATGCTACTTAGCGAGAAGAATCTCTTGGCTCAAGAGCACTTGAATCTATTATTTTTGTGTCCCACATCCGCCTCTATTAAAGCATCTGCCCATTCCTCAATATAAGGAAATGCTACTCATGGATCAAAAAAGAAAGCTGGTGCCTCATCAGTAAGACTTGGTTCGTAGAGTAGAGGCCTTTCCCCAAGATATGGGTTTTAAGATCTTATCCTTACAGTCAAGTGGTTTCACTCCTTGACTAACATTTTCTATTCCGCTTCGATCGATCGTAAAAGGAAAGGAGAATAATTGAGATAGTATGTTATTCACAGACTGACTTGCTGCTTGCTTTCTTTGATGAATTTTTGAGTGAAGGGCGATACAAGTCAATTGAGACTTTTTTTACTTCTTATTACATAGCGGACATTCATCAATCATAACTCAATTCTCGTCTTCTCTAGTGGGAATTCTGATCCCGAATAACTAAATAACATCAGTGAGGATTCCTATACCATGTCACAGTAGCTTCACTTTCAGCCTCTTAACCGCATGTGGCCTTTGGAGAAGCAAGTAATACAATTCTATCTCTTTCCTAAGGTATTAAGGTTTTTGCCCTTCTTGTGTCACGAGGTTTTTCCATTCACTTTCTTTTTTTAAGGATTGGAATGGAATCTTTCGGTAATGGTCTAACTAGTTCCACCCCTTTGATGGGGGAATGTACTTCATGTCCTAGTTTTTCTTACTTTCGGGGCCATTTCCTTCGCCCTTTCTTCTTAGTCTGAGGCATCTCCCTCTCGTCCTATTGTGGTATGTTAACTGTAAAGTCTTGGAAGTTAGGGTTTTTCAATCATTCCAATCCCTCCAGTCTTGGAAGTTTTATTAAGTCATTCTGCTATCATTCTAGTTGTTAGTGAAGTGACTGCCTAATGTCCGATCGTGTAACTGGCACCACAACTAATGAATGTCCTCAACTCGAAGAAAGGGAATAAGAATGATTATCAGCATGTAAAAAAACCTCGGGTCATTGAAGACCATTACTTTACGATCCGTCATTGGACTTAGGAGTTTATCTCATCTGAAGCTACCATTTACTCGGTGGAACTTGAATTGGAAGTTGGTAACTAAGGTTGAAAATGGCTCTAGTGAAATTAACTGTATTTCAGCTCGCACATACAAAGAATCATTCTATCCTTTCGTCCTCGCTGCCGTAAGGAACGCCTTTACTCCCAAGATCAGATTCATTCACAACAACTTCTCCTTCTCTTGCCTCCCCTTTCTTCTCAAATATCATATATTTTTACTATACTATAAAATCCTTAAGTAGGGCTCCTATAGCTCTTACCATCAAATAGACTCTCTCTAATATACTGAACGGTTTTTCTGTCTCACTATTCCTTGGGGTTTTAGAATGAGTTGTTATTATTGTTTCTTTCTAGCACGCTCCATTTACAAGGGCCCAGTTGCTGACCTAAGGAGGTCATCATCAATTCTTGATTCTTGAAAGCAGGTGTTCCACTCAATTTTCTTTGAAAGCTGGGTTAAAGAGCAAAAGCCTGGTTTCCAAGTTAGTCTTCAAGCCAAAAAGTCTACATTTCCTATGTCCTACTTCTAATATTTCATATATGAAATTATGATTTCAAAAATATACTGTGGGGTTATAAATAGGCCATGCACGTGACACTAAGCTATAGTATGTGCGATTTATGAACTATTTTGAGTAGCTCTTTATGAAATGTGATAAGGGAAGAAAGAATTTCCATTGTGGAACCTTGCAGTCTACTTCACTTATTAGGTGTTTGATGAAATTCCTAAGAGAGTTACACCATGGGTAATCTTCCTAATTATTAATCGATTTCTGCTAATGCCTCATAGATTGTTATTTCTAGAGGTGTTGGTTTATTCTAAAAACTTAAGGGTAAGCTCTTTGAGATATGTATGGCTAAAACCTGTATTTTAGAAATTGAACTTCATCAATATTTGTGTGAATATGGCAAGAATTAAGTTGAATTGTTGCAGCGATTGTTATTTTAAATGAATTGGTGTTTTAACCTATTATGCTGAAAGATGTGTCTCAACATGATCAACGTGCTATCTTTATAATTTGAAAGGGGCAAAACATATTTATTATGTACTGAAAGTCTTATCCCTTAAATTTAGATTGACGTTGCATTGTTGTGTCATCTACGTGACGTCTTATCTATGCTTATAATAAAGTGCTCTTGTGTGCACCTACTACCCTAAATGGAAAAGCTAATATTGAAATTGGGGACAATGTAAAATACGGCCTAGTGCCAAGAATGTTGTGATAAGTTGCGTCCCCAAGTTCCTATGTAATGATATATGTGAAACAAAATGATTAGTGAGAAGGGAACAACACCTTGGTAAGACGGCCTAGCCGAGATCGGACTCCGCTCACTGTAGGTGTGAAATTGTGAATGAACTCCGGAAGAAAGGTAATTGAGATTGTTATTGAAGTACATGTCTCAAATGAGGAAACCAAACTGATCGAGTCGAGATTGGTCTCCGCACAAGATAGCGATGGTATTGTGAACAAATGATGAATAACATAAAATGGCCCAAACTAAAGTCTATGGAAACATGATGTGAAAATTGTATGATTCTTTTATATTAATAATGTTTTGATCATTTAAAGCTTTTGAGTTATACTTGTGATTTCCTTATTTTTGCATGAAATTCTTTCTAACTACATGGTGTTTAGTTATACATATTAGTGCTATTCGATGGCACAAACACCTCCTTTGTTGGGGGCTCTATTTCTTTAAACTGATGTAGGTGTTTCTATAGTAGGCAGTGTTATTCGCAGCTAGTGCTGCATCATCCTTACAGCTGACTTGGTGAGCCCCACTTCACTTCGGGGTCCTGTTTCACCTGTTTATCATGTAATTTGTATTTTAGGTATATCCGGAGCCTTCTTACCGGAATTTCCATATTACATTACTCTTTAGTTGTGCTTAGAGGCTCCACAGACAGGTTAAGGGCAGTGTCGGGTCTTGGAATTAATGTAGAAATATTGGGGGTTGGAAAATATTTGTAAAACATGTAATATTTTGATAATTATGATTTAAGATGCTAATGGAAATTAAAGGGAAGTTGGTAGTGAAATACTTACTGTGTATGATTAATGGAGCCCATATCCTATTTATTCATGAATTAGTTTGGGTAGGATGAAACCTAACAGGCTTGCTCAGTCGGGTTTACTCGATTGGGCGCCTGTCGTGCTCCTCGGTTTTTGGGGTGTGACAAACTTGATTTCAGATCCTTAGGTTTTAAAGTGTCCTAGGATGTCTTGGGAGCCATGTCTAGTAGAGTCCTTCTTATTAGTGTGTAGTCAGCCACTTCTATAAGTTGGAGGCTATTCGGACATTTAGGATCTTTATCCTTCTTTGATACTCTAGATCGTGCAGTAGAGCTCAAGATAGGGAGCTAATTTCCATTATGTGTTAAAATCAAGGTGAGTAATTCATGATTTTAGAAGCGGTAAGGAGGGAATAATCCCACCATTGAATTTGAGGCAGATTGTCAAGAGTTTGTTAGATGAATGTATCAAGCCATAGAGGCATTCTTAGAACTTGTTGCTAAGAGGAGTACACTTGTTCTAATTAATGTCTCTTCACCACCAGATCATGCCGTATACTAGTATGTTACCTACATACGTTAGAGATATAAAGTCGAGGGGTATTGATTAAGATATTTCCCTTTCATCTTAAAGTCACCAGGTAAGTCACTCCTTAGTACATCAATATGAACAAAACAAAACTTCAACTTGTTGTATACCTAACTCCATATTGAATAGTCCTCATAAACATGGACCTACTATGATGTGAGTCACTAAAAATTGTAAGTAACTACTTTTTGAAGGACATGTATTATTTGTGAATCCAGTCTATCACAAATTCTCTTATTTACATCCTCTTATGGAATTAAGTTCGATAAATATGTCCTTGAATGTAGTTATAACTCAATGATTAATACTTCCCACTTTCTTACCTAAATTTTCAACAAGGGACTACATCCAATGAATCTCTTATAAAATCTTTTTATGGACAATGTCTGCTCATTTGTGCCTATGCTTGCACCTTCGTAAAGTTTACCAATGTGGTGTCAACTTCCAAGTAAAGCATCCTAGTGTTGTGATCCTTTTTGAGTCACTCTTTTACTTGCTTGTGTATATGGATTTTATATGGTTTGAACAATCCCTCTACTCTCTTGCGAGTATAATCATGAAAGCTTCTCAATGTCTAGTAACATAAGAGCTTACTTAACACAAATCACATGAGTGCATGTTGTTTACCGTGAAAATGATAAAAATAATTAAATTCACAAATGGGATTCAAAAAATGTGTGATCTATTCTCGAGCTAGTTTGTAAGGGTGATTAGTGCTGAAACGTTAAGTATGGCAATAAAGATTGAGCTGAACAAAGTGATAATCGAACCTGTAAGGGGATGTTCTCAGGCTTAGGGCAAGTCAGTAGATACCCGAGGACAGGCCTCGAGCCTATCTTGGTCTTACCAAGGGTAGTCGGGAAAATGATAATAGGTAAGGATATAGATAAACAAGGTTTCATACCGACAATATTGAACTAAATGACGAAGAAAAAATGAAGAACAATAATGCTAGACCGACCTCGGGTTGAAGAACACTGGTAACTTTGAAGAAAGAGAGAGAGAGAGAGAGAGAGAGAGAGAGAGAGAGAGAGAGAGAGAGAGAGAGAGAGACTATTGCTTATTGGTGAAATGGAGCAACATCAGCCCTTACAAGCTGGGGTAAGTCCCCTTTATATAGGAGAGGTGATAGCATCCTAGGAAGCTCAAATATATTTAAGGATAAGTATGAAGCTTTGGAATCGCAAAGAGGGCCTTTAACAAGATCTCAAGTTAAAAAGTTGCAAAACAAGGTCATTTGACCAATTTCGCACCTAAATGTGCTCAAAACTTGCAGCCCATGAAGTCCTACATAAAACCACGTCTTAATGGCATAAAAATGAATTACTTGATGTCCAAGAAAGGTATAATAGGCGTGCTAGATGTTGAGTGCAAGTTGGTGCCAATTGGCTTGCAAATTACAAATTCAAGATTTTCAAGATTTCCAAGATTTTCAAGATTCTATCCAAGATTGGTTTGGGACTTATTTCCATATATTATGGGACTAAATTTATTGCTTTCCTAGTTAATTAAGGTTAATATTTTCCTTTTCCTAAGATTGGTAGAATTACTTTCCAAGATTGACTTGGTTTTGGTTTCCTAGAGTTTTACCTTTTCCTATTTTAGTTGGACTTGTTGTCCAAAGTAGTTTAGGACTTTATTTCCTAATATTTAAGGATAATTTCGTTATTACCCTGTATATAAAGGGGTATCTTCTTTGTTTTTAGGTAGATTATTCAGATTATTATCAATAAAACTTGTGAGCTTTTTCTTGCACTCTTGTGTGGCTATTGTTGGATTTATTCTTCAACCTTCAAGACTCAACTTAAGGTGGTAAGAATTAAACACTTTTTGAAATCTTAGATCACTTCTAGGTATTCAAGAAAGGTGATAAGTTTAGGCTTATTGTTGTTCTTGTTATTCTAAAGGGTCGAGTTTCACAATTTATTTCTTGTTATTAATTTCTACCAAAGGCGATTAGTTCTTTGTTAGCTAATTGTTGTTGTTAAGATTCAACTTCAAGAATAGACTTCTTGAATTCAGGAAACTCTATCTTTAATCCAATCTATCTTTTATTTTTGTCTTTTATTCGTTTCTTTATTTTCTTTTAGCTTCCGCACGTTTCTTATTTTTCTTTAGTAA
>JASVEL010004730.1:0-64998 GCA_032618575.1 Nicotiana noctiflora | reverse complement strand
CCAACCATATCACAAAATAATTCCACCACCCCATTGCTTCTCCAAAACCAACATAAGTATCACAAGTAAACACAATGGAGACCCAACAACTTCAAATACACCAACATCCCATAACTTGATATACAACATTCATACTAATAATACACTCAAAAATTATATCTATATATTCTACTAAATACTACAATTAAAGTGTGGTAAACTAACACTTGCTAAACTAATTATTCTACAAAACTTAAGGAGAAAAACAAAAGGAGAAAAATATAAGAAAAACTTACTAATAGATGGTGGGGATTGGTGGAAGATGAGGATGTTGGAGAAAAATGGTGGAGGAGTATGAGAGATTTGGAGAAGGGATAGTAGAGAGAAGGAGGAGAGGAATGAGAGTTTTAGAGAGAGAAAGGGGTAGGGGGCGGCTGTTCTTGTGAATTATGAGGGGGGAGGTGTTAGGGTAATTAAAAAAAGGGGGGGAATTTTTTTTTTATCATTTTTACATAATTTTCCGCACTGTCAGGCCTGTCCGCGGTTAGCCGCGGTCGGTCCGCGTTCGCGGATGGACCGCGAAGAGGGAGATTCAGAGAGGCTATTTTTTTGGGGTCCGTCCGCGTTCGCGGATGGACCGCGGGCGAACAATCTCTCTGATTCTTACGCCCAGCAGCAGCAAAACTTTTTTTGTTTTGATTTTATATAGACTAACTATAATGATTACACTTACAACAATTTCCTGGGTTGCCTCCCACGTAGCGCCTGATTTAACGTCGCAGCACGACTCAACTTAGAGCATTTCAAGGCTCGCTAGACCTTTGAGTTTCCTCTAACTAAAGTTCCCCCTTCTCATCGATGTCATCCATGCCAACATATATTTTCAACCTCTGTCCATTTACTTTGAATGTGCGAGAGCCATCAATAGTTTGTATTTCTACGGCGCCTGATTGTAATGCCTCAATTACCCGGAAAGGGCCTGACCACCTTGATTTTAGTTTGCCTGGGAACAACCGTAACCTTGAATTATATAAAAGTACCTTGTCCCCGGTTTTTAAGTTACGCTCTATGATATTCTGGTGATGATGCCACTTCATCCTCTCTTTGTTTAGTCTTGTGCTTTCGAAGGCCAGATACCGGAATTCTTCCATCTCATGCAACCCGGTGACTCTAGATTTTCCCGCTTCATCCCAGCTAAGATTTAATTGTTTTAGTGCCCACCATGCTTTGTGCTTTAGTTCCACAGGTACATAACAAGCTTTCCCAAACACCAATTTGTATGGTGACATGCCGATTGGTGTCTTGAATGCTATCGTATATGCCCATAATGCATCATCGAGCTTCCTGGACCAGTCGGTCCTCGTGGCGTTCACTATTTTTGTCAATACACTATTTATCTCCCTGTTGGAGACCTCAACTTGGCCGCTGGTTTGCGTGTGATATGGACTAGCCACCCGGTGTTTCACATCATATTTGGCCAATAATTTCTCAAATGCCCGGTTGCAAAAATGAGTGCCCCCATCGCTAATGATTGCCCTTGGAGTCCCAAAATGGGTGAAAATGTTCTTCTTCAGAAATCCCACCACCACCTTAGCATCATTGGTGGGTAATGCTACCGCTTCAACCCATTTGGATACATAGTCTACTGCAACAAGGATGTACTTATTGCCGTATGAGCTGACAAAGGGACCCATGAAGTCTATTTCCCAGATGTCAAACACTTCTACTTGTTGAATTGGGTTCATCGGCATCTCATGACACTGGGAAATGTTCCCGATGCGTTGACATTCGTTGCATCCTTTCACCCACAAGTGTGCATCTTTAAACACCATTGGCCAGTAGAAACCAGCCTCAAGTATTTTGGAAGCTGTTCGCACTCCTCCAAAGTGGCCACCATATGCGGAAGCATGATACGCCAGCAAAACAGAAGATTGTTCGATCTCGGGGATGCATCTCCGGATCATGTTATCGAGGCATATCCTAAACAAATAGGGGTCATCCCAATAATAAAGCTGGCTTTCACGAAAAAATCTTTTCCTCTGGACCGATGATAGGTCATGAGGAACAATACCACTGGCCAGGTAATTTGCATAATCTGCATATCATGGCGTTTCAAGGAGAGTGGTAATGATCAGATGCTTGTCTAGAAAGTTTTCCAGAATTTCTCCACTCTCTTTGACAATTTTAGCTCCTTCAAGGTGTGACAAATGATCAACGACTTGATTTTCGGTGCCCTTCCGGTCACGGATTTCAAGGTCGAACTTTTTTAGAAGCAGCACCCAACGAATTAAGTGCGGCTTAGAGTCCTTTTTATCAATTAAATACCTTAATGCTGCATGGTCAGTGTATACTATTACCTTAGATCCTATGAGATAGGACCTGAATTTGTCAAACGCGAACACTACCGCCAGCATCTCCTTTTCTGTCATTGTGTAGTTCATTTGTGCTACACTCAATGTTCTACTAACATAGTAGATTGGATGCATCAACTTATCTTTCCTTTGGCCAAGTACTGTCCCCACTGCGTAATCACTTGCATCGCATATCAGCTCAAAAGGTTGCTCCCAGTTGGGGGCAATAATGATGTGTGCCGTGACCAACCTCTTCTTCAGCTCCTCAAATGCAGTCCTGCACTCATCAGAAAATAAAAAAGGGTGTCTTTTTCAAGTAACTTACAAAGAGGGTTTGAAATTTTGGAGAAGTCTTTAATAAACCTCCGGTAAAAACCGGCATGTCCAAGAAAGCTTCTAATGGCCTTGACGGATGTTGGTGGAGGCAACTTTGCAATGACATCCACTTTAGCTCGGTCTACCTCAATACCTTTGCTCAAAACCCAGTGCCACAAAAATATACCTTCTTGTACCATAAAATGGCACTTCTGCCAGTTTAGCACCAAGTTTGTCTCCATGCATCGCTTTAGCACTCTTGTCAGATTGACAAGGTGTCACACCTCTTTTTTCCGCACCCGCGAGAGCGCGATGGAGTTTTTCCAATTAAAGGACAATCGAAACGGGATTTATTTATTTAGTTCAGAGTCGCCACTTGGAAAAATAATGGTGTCCCAAGTCACCGGTTTTAATCCCGAACCGAGGAAATTTATGACTCTGTATACAGTCTGCGAAACTAGAAACCTGGATAAGGAATTCTGTTAACCCGGGAGAAGGTGTTAGGCACTCCCGGATTCCGTGGTTTTAGCACGGTCGCTCAACTGCAATTTTTGCTTTTATCTGATTTCTTTATATATTTTAATTATGTGCTATTATGTTCCGCCTTTCAATTTTTGAAGAATTGCGACGTCACGAAAACACATTTCGAGTCACACCGCAACCAGTACGCCTGTGACTTTAGTGTATTTCAGTTTCGCCGAGAGTAAGATTTGGGTCACATAAATGTGCATCCGTATTTAGGAAGGTAGCATTATTAAATACGCTCCGAACGATGCTAACGCGTTATTATTTTGGGAACGCCGCGAAATCCGCTAAACGGCACACCCCGGAATCTAAATATTTTATATATACATTTATGAGGGCCCCGCAACTTATGCATTCTTGTTTGGCGAGGCTCGTCTCATTTTTTTTAAGGCAAACCTAAAGCAATTACGATTCTCTACTTTATTTTTCTCTAAAAAATAAAATCCTAATTTATTTAGTAAGATTATCAAGAGTCGTTATAATCGGGTTACATGAAATGTACCCCCGAATTTTAGGCATCGAAAATATGTCACGGGAACCGTACCCATAATCACTATGATGTACTTAATTAATATGTACCTCATATAACCCATTGTAGAGAGCCAAACCCTTTTAATGCCCTAAAAGTTTTACTAATATTCTTTAACACATGCAATATCACCGCAAGAATAATCTTGTAACTATAACTCCAACTCAAGCATTAACTGTTTGATATGTGAAAAGGATTCAAAACAGAAGTAAAACCCATTTCAAAGAAACAGATAAATACACAACACGCACACACAGATAAAAAAATAATAATAATGATTCTGTATAATTATTGTAAGGGATGTATATCTTCTCGCCTGAAGAAAAGTAGTGAAATTAGAATCAAACAACTAAATTCAAAACAAACAGTATATTGAACCATAGTACTAAAAATAGCATATAATACCCGTATAAGCAACAAAACTATCGAAACTATATCACAAAAATGACACCCATGAAAGTGACGAGAATAAGAGAATAGAGAGAAAAAATTAACCTTTATTGGAACCAAAATTTCTTTTAGAACTTGTTTACCAACGCCACTGAATCGATATCGGATAGCAAAAAGTTGACAGGGAACTTTTGACACCAACAAACTCGACGGAGCCGCGAACCTGCCCGGAAACCTCTACGACCTTGACGGACTGAGCTCGACTGGGATTATGCACACTCGAACAGAAATAACGTCGCTATCATAGCAATGGCAACCTCGGAGTGACAGTCGACGCGACACACACGAAGAACTTCCTGAGAACTTCACAATGCCTTGACGACGACCACAGTAGAGTCGACGACCTGGACTTGGACTGGGCGGCTACTGCTGGTTGACGACGGAGAAGCAGCAGGTGGTTTGCCGGGCGATGCTGCTGCTGGACGTCGCTGCAGCTAGAGACGACGCGAAGAGTGGCTGGTCGTCGCAGTAGCTGGTCGTTTGGTCTGTGTATGGCTGTTTGACGATGGAAATAGGGAGTGGTCGTTTTTGTTCGCTCCTCGTTCTGCTTCAGCTCTTGTGTGTGTGTTGTTTTTATTTTCTGAAGAAGTTTTTTAGTTCAAAAGAGAGATGATCTCTCCTTTCTCTTTTTAGTGTGTCCTAGGCCTTTTCTTCTTTGATTCTTCTTCCTGCCTCCTTTATGAAGAAGAAGAAGCACAGTAACATTTTTGTTTCTTTTCTTCTTCCAATATTAAACCCATCATTTTGTGTACAAAAGGTGATGGCCATGTTCCCACTCCCCACGTGAAAGACCAAGGGTAATGGGTCTTCACGTGGGTTCAAGAATGATGGGTCTTATTCGTCCGTGTTCCCCACGTGTGGTGGGCTCGAATTATTATGGGCTAGGTCCGAAAATTAAAAAAAACGGGTAGTTTGAATCCGAATATTATTCTTTGCCCGGAATCGAGAATGAGAACACTGTGTTATTAATTAATCCTACATAAGCAAAATAACTATAAGACTCATAATTAAAACAAAATTATTTTTTTTATATTTTTTTTTTCAAGATTAAAATAGCCCCAAAATGTTAATGAAACTATTTATTTATTTATTTCATAATTTTCGTTTTTATATAAAGATAAAAATATAAAGTACTATTTTTGTATTTTTCAAGTTTAAAAATGACTACGAAACATTAATAAAACTATATTTTTGTTATTTTTTATTTTAAGGTAAAAATAAAGTAAAAGAGTCAAATTTAGCTAAAATAGCTATATTAAAACTAAACTAAATATTTTACGCTAAAAATATAAAAAATCTCGGTTAGGGGCAAAATCACGCATCTACAGCTGCCCCTCTTTGACTGAAAACACAAAGGGTTTTCAGACAAAGAACGACTAGAGAAGTGTTTTTGACCCGACCCTTATTCGGAGGGACTAAACTAAGAGGAAAGGAATGTGACCGAGCCATTGTATCTGAGCTGCCCACATATCCTTGGCTATAAAGGAATCAGGCCGCGTGTAGTTCGAAAGTGAGTGAAGAAGATGGAGTAACCGAAGTGGAGAGTCAGTCGAGGTGTCGTTCCGTCGAGGTTCCGTTCCATCGAAGTTCCGGTCCGTGGTCCTGCTATTACATCAAAAATCAAAACATGAGAAAGACTAACTAAACCTATCAGCTACTAGTTACAAGATTCCTATCTATAAGTCTTCCGAAGCTTGATCTTGAGTATTGGTTGGTGCTTCATGCGGACTCTAAATTTGAACCTTGATACTTGCTAGTTGTAGGTGCTGCTTTTCGGATCAAGACCAGGGTATGCAGTGCTTGTGACCTCGGCCATGTCTTGAGCACACCACATCTTTCATCAACTTCTACACTTGGATTAACTTTTTGCCTTTTTTTTTCATTGTGACTGACTTCTATTGATCATCTCGGACTGTTGACTCGCAATCTGGTCGCAAGCTTCTTTTGTTGCTAACTTGCATTGCACTCCGAAGTGAATTCCCTTACTTGTGATCTTCGAACTATTATCCTTCGAAGTCCGAATCTATCTTTTCTGATCCTTGTTGCCTTCCTTCTGATTCATGCTGGGGATTTCCGTTACACTCTGTCACTTTTCGATTGTTCACTATCCTTATCAAATCTTGGAAACTGAGACGCCGTTCTGCTTTTCTGGCGGGCTTCTGACTTCAACGACAAACTCTAATCATAAATCGCCATTCCATTCTTCGGGCGGGCACCTGACTTCAACAACAAACTTCGAATATAAATTGTCATTCCATTCTTCAAGTGGGCACCTGATTACCAAAACTTGAAATGTATAGATCGAATGATTACCATCTCAGGAGAAAGATTCATCGGACTGAGATTTTGATGTCTTAGGAGAAAGATTCATCGGACTAAGACTTTGACGCTAGGAGATAATTCCTTAGACTAGTTCTAAATTGTTGTGTTATAACTTGAAATTTAAAGATTGAATGATTACCATCTCAGGAGAAAAATTCATCGGACTAAGATTTTGACGCTAGGAGATAATTCCTCAGACTAGGTCTAAATTGTTGTGATCTCAGGAGAAAGATTCATTTGACTAAGATTTTGATATCTTAGGAGAAAGATTCATCGGACTAAGATTTTGACGCTAGGAGATAATTCCTCCGACTAGGTCTAAATTTTTGTGATCTCAGGAGAAAGATTCATCAAATTGAGATTTTGATATCTTAGGAGAAAGATTCATCGGACTAAGATTTTGATGTCTTAGGATAAAGATTCATCAGACTAAGATTTTGACGCTAGGAGATAATTCCCCATACTAGGTCTAAATTGCTGCCTTACTTAAAATCTTCCAATTGTTGCTTCATTCTTCTTGTTGCTTTCATCTAAAACCTCTAATTGTTATTTTTCACTTCCTATTAAATTATCTTTAACTATAACTTCATAAACTAAATCGACACTCCATTCTTCAGGCGGGCTCCCTGACTTCAACTACAACTCAAAACTAAATCGCCCCTCCATTCTTCATGCGGGCTCCCTGACTTCCACTACTACTTCAAAATAAATCGCCACTCCATTCTTCAGGCGGGCTCCCTGACTTCAACTACAACTCAAGACTAAATTGCCACTCCATTCTCCGGGCGGGCTCCCTGACTTCAACTATAACTTCAAAACTAAATCGCCACTCTATTCTTCAGGCGGGCTCCCTGACTTCAAATGCACTTCAAAATAAATCGCCACTCCATTCTTCAGACGGGCTCCCTGACTTTAACTACAACTTCAAAACTAAACCGCCACTCCATTCTTCAGGCGGGCTCCCTAACTTCCACATCAACTCACTAACTCCATCCCATCTATGTCGCCTTCTTTTGCTTCCTGTACCACTTTCTTCTTCCTGCATCATCTCTTGGGCCATCATTTCTTCTGAATTACCTTGTTTCGGAATTGCTTTCCTCCTAGGTCGTCTTATTTTTCCCTTGACTGCTGGGGATATCTTTGGAATTGTTTACTTACCTGCTGGGGATGATGCTCCTGGGAAAATCTTCTCTATTTCCTCATTTTCTACTTCCTTCAAAATCTTTTATTCTC
The DNA here is from genome assembly GCA_032618575.1 of Nicotiana noctiflora. Lineage (NCBI taxonomy): Eukaryota > Viridiplantae > Streptophyta > Magnoliopsida > Solanales > Solanaceae > Nicotiana > Nicotiana noctiflora. Next base: position 57,294 of record JASVEL010004730.1, on the reverse strand, counting down.
TCCCGGGATCGCGGGGGATTGAAATGTCATCAGCTGGGGATTACCCTGTCCGGGGATCCCTTTTCCTTTTTCCTCTTTCCAAACCTCATTCGAGACTTGTGCTTTGATCCATTGAAAAACTTGTAGGATATAATGCTGCCGGGGAAATCTCGAAATCAGTGTTTCATTTTTTCGAGAACTGCTGGGGATGATACCGGCTTCTTGCCTTTCTGAACGCAAGCTTCCTCTTTTTGTCCTGTCTGCTGGGGGTATAATTTCCTCTATCACAGCTTGTAGTTTTCTTTCTTTCAAAACTACTGGGGATAATTGGGTTCAAAGATCATTTCCTTGCGTTATCTGGCTTCTTTCCCCAACCAGGTATTTGGTTTCGACAAAATTTTCGCAACGGGAGAAAGTTTTCTGCCCCAGTTTGAGAATCTTCTTCGTGGCATGCTTTTCTGCCAACAACCCCTCTTCTTCCTGTTTCAAATCAAAGAAAAATTAGTTAGTTTTAAAATGTGGTGGCTGGTTGTGGTGCTCCTGCCGGGGATGGTTCTCCTGTTCTTTCCCTGCTCTGCGTTTCATTGTCAAAACTTGCCGGGGATGTTATCATTTGATGATATTCATGCTGGGGATAGTTTTCTCCTTTCTTGCTTCCCCGCCTTCCTTGACGACTCTTTATTCGCGAACCTTTCCACGTGGTTTTCCACCGACCACCCGAATTCCTATAATAGTGACCCTTCGTGAAGACCTTGCATGTTTTACTGGTGAACCATTTCCTTTGTTCACCCTTGTCACTGAAAATACCTTCTGCTGGGGATATCTCCCCTTCTTTGGCGGCATATCTAAGGAATGGGCATTTCCCGACCTTTGAGTCTCATTGGCCTTGGCCTCGAGGTCATTAACCTTCATTGAGATACCCTTTTCCACACTGATCCACCCCTTTGTCGATTTCCTATTGTTGGGGAATATCCTTCTGGACACTGACTTTGCGCTTAATCCCTCCTCACTTATACCACTTGGGTGTACCAATCAAATTCCGTCTTGCATAATTGGAAAGTTGATGGAAAATTTTGAAGTCATTTCTTACAAACGGACTCTATTGGGGAATTCTTTATGAAAGGAGAAAGATAAAAGGAAACAGAATAAAAGACAAAAACGAGGATGACTCTCTAAAAAGAAAAATTATAAAATAACCCTATCAAACGTGGATACCAACTCTAATGGACATGACATGCACATATAGCCTACCATCCGTCGTTAAACCGCCTTTTGTAATCTTCTCCTGGGGCTTTCCTATCTCATTTCCAATCTTCGTTCGACTTGTAGTGCCCGGGGGGTTTTCACTGCCAAGCCTCTCTCATTTCGGTTTTTCTCTCAGCTTTCATCGCCTTATGGTGCCTGTGAAGGTTTCACCGCTAAGACTCTTTCATTTGTGTTACTTTTCAGCTGGGGATTGGGAGTGTTACCGCTAAGATTCTCTCATACTTCTTCTGCTGCAGATCCGAGTCTTTTCTGATGGGAATCAGAGTGTTATGTTCTGATAGGACTTCTCTCATTTGCCTGACTTGGCCTCTTTTGAAGACTGGTCAAAAGGTCTTTCTTTGGACCGTAATGTGGATTTTGATAGGGCTAGAAAGAAAAGGGTATTAAAGGCTCAAAATAAAAAATTGGGTTCAAAATTACAACCTTCGGAATGCTATATTTTCCTTACATAAACACTTTTTTTTTAACTGCCCCTGTTTCTTGCTTGGGGATTTTTTTGGTTTTTATTTACATTATGACCGAGCTGTGAAGTGCCTACGTATCCTCTTTGAGGAATCAGGTCAAACGTAGTTCCCAATTCCTCTTTTTCAAGTTTTTTTTCTTTTTTTTTTTCACATTTTTCTTTTTCTTTTCTTTATCTCTTTTTGTTGTTTTCTTTTTCTTTACTTTTTTCTTTATCCCTTTCATCTCTTACCTTTCAAACTTGTGTTTCTAGTCTTTGCAACTAATTCCGAATGAAGGGTATGAAAGAATTTAAAATAAGGCTCTAAGGGTTGACGATGGATAAAGTGTTTGGATAGCAGAACAAAATGCCTTCGTCATTCCAATCTTCAGAACATGCCAAACGTAAACAACACAATTAATATTCGTCATATCTTTAAAGCACTGTTGGGCAACACTCTCATTTTCATTATTATGAACGACCCCATGTCAATTTTGGCCAGCTTGCCTTTAACGGTTTCCTTTTACTTGCCCCAGTTTCTCATAACTCGGGTTTCGAATAATCTCAAATCGTTCTTACTTCATTTAAATATCTCGATCACCTCCCAATGGTTTTGTGATTAACTTTTAAGATCAGGCCAGAACTATGCGCGCACGTCATGTCACTAGAGCTAGCAGAAAAAGAACTATAGGAAGGAGAGGACTAAATAACAGAAAATGTCTAGAAATAATATAAAACATGAAGAATCAAGAAACAAAACTGGGGTACAATACTTAGGACGAACCTAGACCCCTTTAGATGAGACACTATGATCAAAAGAAAAATACAAGGATAAAAGGTTTGAGCCACAAAACAACATTCGGATTACCATTCTGAAATAACTCGGACAAATAGAAATGACAACAAAATAAGCCTCCACAAATGACTCTCCAATTGATAAGCCTGACATTTAGCCACGAATTTGATTATCAGAATCACTATGGCCTTCTCTCATTTCAGTCGGCAAATTCCCGAGTGGATTCTTATATTCCGTGTCACCGGGCATCACCGCCAGAAAGTGTGTATCATCAGGTGCAGGTAACGGATTCAGCGCGATATTCTGGGTGTCACTGTTATGAATCACAATCAATCTTTCTTGGATCATCCTTTCTATTTCCCTTTTCAAATCCCGACAATTTTCCGTAGTGTGCCCCTGGGCATGGGAATGCTATTCACACCTTTTAGATGGGTCAAAGCTCCTTGCACGTGGGTCCACATGATTTGGAGGGATGGGTGCAATCATGTCCTGTTGCTTTAACTTCTCAAATAAGCTTGCATAGGAAACTCCTATTGGTGTGAAATGTTCCTTCAACTTCGGTTCCCTTCTATACCCTTGGTTTGGAAGTGGGTTATAAGGTATTTGGAAATTTTGCGGAGAGGCTGGTAGAGATTTTGTGATGCCCGTGCTCGCTTTCTTGGATGATTTGATGGTCGAATAACATACTGGGGTGGATCAACTGAGTATGGTGGGTTCGGAGGTGGATAGTAATGCTCAGGGGAGTTATGGAAAACCTGTCGAGACATCGCATACCGTCGAGGTGTTCTTCTGGAACCTTTTCTTGACCCCGATATCATCATGACTTCTTCATCCCTCTCATTCGTGTCACTAGATTCAAATTGGACAGCCTGAGCTGCAGCCTTGAGAGCCGCTTGACTTATAATTCTGCCTGTCTTAAGACCGATCTCTACCATTTCTCCCATTTTGATTACATCCAAGAAGGATTGACCAACCGCATACATCATGTTCTGAAAATAATCCGGCTCTTGAGCCTGAAGGAAGACAGTGATTAACTCATGGTCATCCATGGGTGGCTCAGCACGAGCCGCTTGCTCTCTCCATTTAAGGGCATATTCCCCGAAACTTTCACTTGATTTCTTCTTCAGATTTGAAAGAAAAATGCGGTCTGGGGCAATCTCGATGTTGTATTGGAATTGTTTGACAAAGGCCTGTGCCATGTCGTTCCAGACGTGCCAGCGAGATGCATCTTGATCCCAAAACCATTCAGAGGCTACTCCTATAAGGCTTTCCCCAAAGTAAGCTATTAACAATTCTTCATTTCTTCCCGGACTCCTTAGTTGATTGCAATACCTTTTCAAGTGGGCTATTGGGTGTCCATGTCCATCGTACTTTTCAAATTTGGGAATCTTGAAACCAGGTGGCAAGTGGACATCGGGAAACAAACATAGATCTTTGAAAGCAACACTCTTTTGACCTGCCCAACCCGTGCGTGTTTTTCAACCGTTGTTCTAAGCTTTTCAATCTTTGGGTTATTTCCTCCTGTACCATCTTTCGGGGATCTTGCGTTGTCCGCTTGTCACAAACCAACCACCTTCTACTTACTTTACAATTCAAGACAAAACATGTTAGAATGGACTCGGACAGTCCTTATCAATTTATTTATTTATTTATTTATTTTTTATTTTATATTATATATATACAGTTGTGATCGAATCTTTTGGAGATTGCCTACGTATCATGACCCCGCATGAATCAGACCGGGCGTAGTTCTTACAAATTAATGCAAGAAATAAAGATATGTTTATTTGATTTTTTTTTCTTTTTTGAAGAAAAATTGTAAAAGCCGACTCTAACTACAAACTTGTGTAGGAGATTTCTACAAGAATAAGAAAATTTTTGGTGTCAATTATGACTATTTCTACAAAATTGGCCACATAATGGCTTAATTGACAAAATGACTATTTTTTGCAAAATTTAATTAAAAAAGATAAACTTGAAAATTTTTTTTTTATCCCGTGGCTCATGGGGCATCGTTCGGCATCACCATAAACCAACACAAAACTATATTTTTCATAAAATGGCCATGTAATGGCTTATTTAGACAAAGTGGCTATTTTTGCAAAATTTTATTTAAGAAGATGCAAATTCAAAATTGTTATCCTGGGGCCTATGGGGCATCGTTCAGCACCGACACAGGCCAACACAAGACTGAGGAAGTTAAAATACAAAAATGTGGCTATTTCAGCAAACTTTCGGCCATGTAATGGCTTGTTTGATAAAGTAGTTATTTTTGTAAAGTTGAGTGATGACTCAAAATTTGATTTTTGCAGATACAGCCTTTCGACATTTCCGCGAGGGAATATTTCAAGGCTGTGTCCAAAATTATTTGAAATGATTCAAAGTGGCTATTCTTGCAAAAACGACCTTCCGGCGTCTTTTTGAGGGACGTTCGGCTTATTTTAAGCAAGAATAGCATCACCCGACTTATTTATAACAAAATAAAAAATTTGACATTTTTTTTTGGTTATTTTTGCAAACGGGGTGTGAACCCGAACTTGATTTTGCGGCTATGGCCTTGCAACATTTCCACAAGGAATATTTCAAGGTTGTGCCCGCAAATTATTAAAAATGATTCAAAGTGGCTATTTTTGCAAAAAACAGCCTTCCGGCGTCCTTTCAGAACATTCGGCTATTTGCAAAAACGGCATCACTTTGATTTTATTGACAAAATTAAACACACATTTTTTTTGATTTTTTAAGGGGTGGTTGGAACCCAAAACTTGATTTTGAAGCTACGGCCTTTCAACATTTCCACATGGAATATTTCAAGGCCCTTATTCAAAAAGAAAACAAAAGTCTTCAAAGTGGCCATTTTTGCAAAACAGCCTTCCGACGTCCTTTCAGAACATTCGGCTATTTTCAAAAACAGCGTCACTTTGATTTTATTGAAAACTAAAACTTCGACATTTTTATTTTTAATTTTTTGAAGGGGTGGTTGGACCCGATGATGGTTGCCTACGTATCCCACCTAATGGGGAGAATCAAACCAGCGTAGTTCGGTCAGATAAAGAAAACTACTTTTGAAAACAATGACATTTCCTTTTCTTTTATGTTTTTTTTTATTTATTTATTATATATATATATATATATATATATATATATATATATTATTATTATTAACAAGCAACACGAATTATTTTTGAAAACAAACTATTATTTTTCAATTCATTGGCGTATAAACGAGCTATTATAATTTTCATTTTATTGACAAACAAATGACTATTTTTTATGAATAAAATCACTTTTTTTTATTGAAAAATAAAGCTTATTTTTTTTTTAATTATTAAAATAAAACGTTTTTTCTTTTTTTTTTCTTTTAAGTAATAACAAACTATTTTAAAATTAACAATTCTCTTTTTTCCTTTTTATTCTCAAAATCCGGTAGAGTTTCGACACTACTTGGGCATTGGTTTGTTTTCTAAAAATGAGTAGTTATCTCTCTGCACTGTTACTTTTCTTTTCTCTTTTTTTCTTCATTTTTCCTCAATATTTACAAATCGGTCGGCATGCAAGTCTGAAACAAATAATTGCGTGAAACAAACAGGATGCAACAGGATGGTCTTTTTTTTTATTTCAGGTTGCCTGTCCTAGACGGACCCAACCCCTGTGTTGAGTCCCCTAAGTCAAATGCAACGTGATGCAAATAAACGTTTCCTACTAGGGATTCGGTATGCAGTTATGTTATTCTAAGCTCAAATCCTCGGTACATGGTCTAAACTGTGTACCCAAGCGGACAGCTCAGATTGAGGAGGGGGCTACGTACCGGGGACCCGCGGGATCGTCCGGCTTTGTAACTTATCCTGCCTCTTTTCTTATTTTGGGCATTGACACTAACAGAAAAATGGAGTCTCAACCAGTAAGCACATCCCCCGGAGGTAAGAAGAGAAGGGTTTTCGGCACAGTTTTATATACAGTTCACGCAATATCAAAGCGGTAAACATATAGCAGTTTGTATATACAGTGCAACTAGTATCAAAGCGGTAGACATGTAGCACATTAATTAAACATATAATAAAATCAGATATAGACAAAAACAACAATTTAACCGAGCTCGAATTCTTAAACCCTGAACCGAAGTTCTCGAAAAAATCCCCAGCAGAGTCGCCAGAGCTGTCACACCTCTTTTTTCCGCACCCGCGAGAGCGCGATTGAGTTTTTCCAATTAAAGGACAATCGAAACGGGATTTATTTATTTAGTTCAGAGTCGCCACTTGGAAAAATAATGGTGTCCCAAGTCACCGGTTTTAATCCCGAACCGAGGAAATTTATGACTCTGTATACAGTCTGCGAAACTAGAAACCTGGATAAGGAATTCTGTTAACCCGGGAAAAGGTGTTAGGCACTCCCGGATTCCGTGGTTTTAGCACGGTCGCTCAACTGCAATTTTTGCTTTTATCTGATTTCTTTATATATTTTAATTATGTGCTTTTAATGTTCCACTTTTAATTTTAGAAGAATTGCGACGTCACGAAAACACATTTCGAGTCACACCGCAACCGATACGCCTGTGACTTTAATGTATTTCAGTTTCGCCGAGAGTAAGATTTGGGTCACATAAATGTGCACCCGTATTTAGGAACGTAGCATTATTAAATACGCGCCGAACGATGCTAACGCGTTATTGTTTTGGGAACGCCGCGAAATCCGCTAAACGGCACACCCCGGAATCTAAATATTTTATATATACATTTATGAGGGCCCCGCAACTTATGCATTCTTGTTTGGCGAGGCTCGTCTCATTTTTATTTTTTAAGGCAAACCTAAAGCAATTACGATTCTCTACTTTATTTTTCTCTAAAAAATAAAATCCTAATTTATTTAGTAAGATTATCAAGAGTCGTTATAATCGGGTTACATGAAATGTACCCCCGAATTTTAGGCATCGTAAATATGTCACGGGAACCGTACCCATAATCACTATGATGTACTTAATTAATATGTACCTCATATAACCTATTGTAGAGAGCCAAACCCTTTTAATGCCCTAAAAATTTTACTAATATTCTTTAACACATGCAATATCACCGCAAGAATAATCTTGTAACTATAACTCCAACTCAAGCATTAACTGTTTGATATGTGAAAAGGATTCAAAACAGAAGTAAAACCCATTTCAAAGAAACAGATAAATACACAACACGCACACACAGATAAAAAAATAATAATAATGATTCTGTATAATTATTGTAAGGGATGTATATCTTCTCGCCTGAAGAAAAGTAGTGAAATTAGAATCAAACAACTAAATTCAAAACAAACAGTATGTTGAACCATAGTACTAAAAATAGCATATAATACCCGTAAAAGCAACAAAACTATCAAAACTATATCACAAAAATGACACGCATGAAAGTGACGAGAATAAGAGAATAGAGAGAAAAAATTAACCTTTATTGGAACCAAAATTTCTTTTAGAACTTGTTTACCAATGCCACTGAATCGATATCGGATAGCAAAAAGTTGATAGGGAACTTTTGACACCAACAAACTCGACGGAGCCGCGAACCTGCCCGGAAACCTCTACGACCTTGACGGACTGAGCTCGACTGGGATTATGCACACTCGAACAGAAATAACATCGCTATCACAGCAATGGCAACCTCGGAGTGACAATCGACGCGACACACACGAAGAACTTCCTGAGAACTTCAGAATGCCTTGACGACGACCACAGTAGAGTCGACGACCTGGACTTGGACTGGGCGGCTACTGCTGGTTGACGACGGAGAAGCAACAGGTGGTTTGCCGGGCGATGCTGCTGCTGGACGTCGCTGCAGCTAGAGACGACGCGAAGAGTGGCTGGTCGTCGCAGTAGCTGGTCGTTTGGTCTGTGTATGGCTGTTTGACGATGGAAATAGGGAGTGGTCGTTTTTGTTCGCTCCCCGTTCTGCTTCAGCTCTTGTGTGTGTGTTGTTTTTATTTTCTGAAGAAGTTTTTTAGTTCAAAAGAGAGATGATCTCTCCTTTCTCTTTTTAGTGTGTCCCAGGCCTTTTCTTCTTTGATTCTTGTTCCTGCCTCCTTTATGAAGAAGAAGAAGCACAGTAACGTTTTTGTTTCTTTTCTTCTTCCAATATTAAACCCATCATTTTGTGTACAAAAGGTGATGGCCATGTTCCCACTCCCCACGTGAAAGACCAAGGGTAATGGGTCTTCACGTGGGTTCAAGAATGATGGGTCTTATTCGTCCGTGTTCCCCACGTGTGGTGGGCTCGAATTATTATGGGCTAGGTCCGAAAATTAAAAAAAATGGGTAGTTTGAATCCGAATATTATTCTTTGCCCGGAATCGAGAATGAGAACACAGTGTTATTAATTAATCCTACATAAGCAAAATAACTATAAGACTCATAATTAAAACAAAATTATTTTTTTTATATTTTTTTTTCAAGATTAAAGTAGCCCCAAAATGTTAATGAAACTAACTATTTTTTATTATTTTCGTTTTTATAAAAAGATAAAAATATAAAGTACTATTTTTGTATTTTTCAAGTTTAAAAATGACTACGAAACATTAATAAAACTATATTTTTGTTATTTTTCATTTTAAGGTAAAAATAAAGTAAAAGAGTCAAATTTAGCTAAAATAGCTATATTAAAACTAAACTAAATATTTTACGCTAAAAATATAAAAAATCTCGGGTAGGGGCAAAATCACGCTTCTACATAAGGCATTCATCGAATGAATTCCCTACCACTGAGAAATCATCCATGAACACCTCCATAATATCTTCCACCATGTCGGTGAATATAGCCATTATGCACCTTTGGAATGTGGCAGGTGCATTGCATAGTCCGAATGGCATCCTCATAAAGGCAAAAATGCCATATGGGCAAGTGAAGGAGGTCTTCTCTCTATCCTCGGGGGCTATGGAGATTTGATTGTACCCCGAGTACCCATCCAGGAAGCAAAAGTGTGACCTCCCTGCCAACCTGTCAAGCATCTGATCAATGAAGGGAAATGGAAGTGATCCTTGCGGGTGGCTAGATTCAGCTTCCTATAGTCCATGCACATTCTCCACCCGGTGACGGTTCTTGTTGAGATCAATTCGTTGTTCCCGTTTTTGACCACTGTCATGCCACCTTTCTTTGGCACACATTGTACTAGGCTAACCCAGCTACTATCAGAGATTGGGAAAATAATTCCCGCTTCTAGCCACTTTATTACCTCTTTCTTCACCACTTCCTTCATGTTTGGGTTCAGTCTTCTTTGATGTTCCCTGGAAGGTTTGTGCCCCTCTTCCAGGAGAATCTTGTGCATGCAGTACGCGAGGCTGGTCCCTTTTTATGTCTGCCATGGTCCACCCAATGGCAGTTTTGCATTTTTTAAGTATCTGTATAAGCTTTTAAGCCTGCACATCTAGCAAACCAGATGAAATAATAACAGGTAAATTGGAGTTAGGGCCTAGAAATTCATACCTGAGATGAACTGGTAGTGGTTTAAGCTCCAGCTCTAGTGGCTCTTCAATGGATGGTTTTGCTGGAGGGGTCTCTCTCTTCTCTAAATGTAGAGGTTCAAACTCAAATTCTCTATCCCAAAACACCTTACCTTCCAAAGATAGTACCCACTCTGCCAGGCTTTCACCGTTTACTTCTTCTAAGTTCATCAGGCATGCCTAAAGTGGATCTTCAGCTGTCAATTCTGCATCATCTTTCTCCACTATCACATCTACCGCATCAATGAGAGAGCAATTCGCGAACTCACTAAGGAGCCTCATGGATTTTTGCACATTGAATATGATCTCCTCATCATTCAACCTCATCTTGAGTTCCCCAGTCTCACAATCAATCAATGCTCTCCCTATGGCTAGGAATGGTCTTCCTAAGATTATAGGAATTTTCTCGTCCACCTTGTAGTCAAGAATAACAAAATCGGCGGGAAACACAAACTTCCCCACCTGGATGAGCACATCATCCAATATACCAAATAGACGCTTAACTGTCCTGTCAACAAGGTGTAATAACATGGAAGTAGGCCTGGCTCTCCCGATGCCCAGCCTCTTATAAATCACCAAGGGCATAAGATTTATGCTTGCCCCCAAATCACACAATGCCTTCGCAAAGGCAAAGTTTCTTATAGTGCATGGAATGGTGAAGCTACCTGGGTCAGATAGCTTCTCAGCAATGGGTCTAGAGACCAATGCACTACAAGTCTGTGTAAGGGTCACAGTGGGCAATTCTTGGAAATCAAATTTCCGCGACATTAAATCTTTCATCATCTTAGCATACCCAGGCATTTCTTTCAAAGCTTCAATTAAGGGAATGTTTACCTGGATTTGCTTGAGCATATCGAAGAACCTTTTGTATTGCTCCTCTTTCTGGTGCTTGGCCAACCTTTGGGGGAATGGTGATGGAGGCCTCTTCTTCTCAATCACTTGGGACTTTTCTTTCTCTATCACTTGCTCCAGAACCGGCTGCTCTACCGGTTCAGCTACTTTCTCCGTTCCCTGCTGCACATCATTATTTTCAGCTACTGGCTGGACTGTAACTTCTGTCAACCCGGTGGACTCCTCCAATTCAATGGGCACTGGAGTGAGTGTCTCAGCCTGCAAATTGCTTCTCTCTCTTTCCTGCTCAGCATCAAGATCTCTTCCACTTCTCAGATTAACTGCCATCAGCTGCTTTGGGATTTGATCCTTTGGGTTTGTTTATGTATCTGCAGGCAATGTCACTTGAGGACGATTGTTAAGTGACATAGCAATTTGGCCCACCTGTACTTCAATATTCTTGATAGCTGCATCATGTGCATCTATCCTCTCATTGGTTTTGGCATGTGACCCAATTACCCGCTGCATCACAACTTCCAACCTTGCGAACCCATCGTCATGTCTACCCCCATGCTGTGGTGGAGGTGGATGATACCCCTGCTACTGATTGTTGAAATTCTGAGGACTAGGATATGGAACCACGTTGTTTGGTGGCCTCATACGTGCTGCATTATACTGTGGCTGAGGAGGCCTGTATTGTTGCGGAGCCTGCTGACCCCAACTCTGGTTACCTTGTCGTTGCCCTCCATAATTAGCCACAAAGTTCATGTCTTCATGCTGGTGATGATGTTCTTGGCTTGCAGTCCATGGGTTACCTATGTGTTGGCTAATGCAAGATGTGCATAAACCACCATTGGTAGTATCTACAATGTGAACCTGGTGCTTGACCCCAAATTCTTCCACCTTCTTCGTCAGGATGCTCATTTGTGTCAATAAAGTTGCTACGTTCTCCTCCAGAGTGTTGGAAGGATTCAGAGGTACAGAGTGTACCACTAGAGTGATAGGAGCTTTCATGGTCGTCCACCCGAAGTTTTGAGCCATTTTGTCAAGCAAATTTTGGCCTTTTCTCCAAGTCTTGCTCAGAAAAGCCCCACCTGCTGAGGCATCTACTGTATTCTTCATACTGTCTGAAAGCCCCATGTAGAATCTTTGACCCAACATCTGCTCGGGAACCCCATGGTGAGGACACATAACAAGCATACCTTTGAATCTGCCCCAAGTTTCATGCAATGTCTCCATTGGTTTCTGCTTGAAGCTCACAATCTCATCAATTTGCTGAGCTGTCTTGTTAGGTGGATGAAAATTGTTGTGGAATTACTTGACTAACTCATCCCATGTTGCAACAGAGTTTATAGGGAGCGAGTTTAGCCATACCTGTGCAGCCCCTGTGACTGAGAACGAAAATAGTAATAATCTGATGTCTTCCAGTGTCACATTTGGTTCCCTCTGTGTCTTGCATATTGAGAGAAAGTTCTTTAGGTGTTGTTGTGGATCTTCAACCTGATTCCCAAAGAATAATACCTTGTTTTGCAACAAGTGTATGTCACGACCCTAGTTCACCAATCGTGAACATGTCATGACGGCACCCAGTCCCCGCGACTAGGTAAGCCTAACACATTGCGGAATATACAAGTTATGAACTATAAACAAGAAATAACGGAAAAACGATATAATTAAGAATGTAATCCATGCCGCTTGGCACATACACTCATCAACACACTGTATAAAAATGCCACCAAGACCCGGAATCCCACGGGTAACACAGACTAAAAGAAATACAACTGAGGCTCTACGTGTAAGGAAGTTCTGCTTAATAATAATTCACTAATATCCTCTTTGCCTAGTGTTATTTCTAACCTTTTGCAAGATTTTGAAGACGTTTTCCCTGAGGATCTTCCTAAAGGTTTACCACCTTTAAGGGGAATAGAGCATCAAATTGACTTTGTGCCCGGATCGGAAATTCCTAATAGGCCTGCTTAGAGGAGTAATGCTGAAGAAAGAAAGGAATTGCAAATACAAGTAGAGGAGCTGCTTGATAAGGGATTTGTTAGAGAAAATATGAGTACATGTTCTGTACCCATACTTTTGGTGCCAAAGAAGGATGGCACTTGGAGGATGTGTGTGGACTGTCGTGCCATCAACAAAATAATAGTAAGTATCGCCATCCTATCCCACGTTCAGATGATATGCTAGACCAACTGCGTGGTTCACAAATATTCTCTAAAATTGATTTGAAGAGTGGATATCACCAAATTAGAATGAATCTTGGAGATGAGTGGAAAACTGCCTTTAAAACTAAATATGGATTGTATGAATGGTTGGTGATGCCGTTCGGGTAAACTAATGCGCCTAGTAAATTCATGAGGTTAATGAACCATATCTTTAAAGATTTTTATGGAAAATTTGTAGTTGTTTATTTTGATGATATTCTGATCTTTTCTAAATCTTGAGAAGAACATGTCGAACATTTGAAACAAGTTTATAATGTGCTTAGGGAGCAACAACTGTATGCAAATCTATCCAAGTGCACGTTTTGTGTAGATAAGGTAGTTTTTCTGGGTTTTGTTGTGAGTTCTAAAGGTGTTGAAGTAGATGAACATAAAATCAAAGCAATTAAAGATTGGCCTACACCTAATAGCATTACTGAAGTTAGAAGTTTCCATGGACTTGCTAGCTTTTATAGGAGATTTGTTAGAGATTTTAGTTCAATTGTTGCACCTTTAACTGAAGTCATTAAGAAGGATAAGGTCTTTAATTGTGGAAAAGAACAAGATCTTGCATTTAATATTTTAAAGGAAAAATTGTGTTCTGCTCCCTTGTTACAATTACCCGATTTGAATAAGTCTTTTGAAATTGAATGTGATGTATCTGGGAGAGGTATTGGGGCTGTTTTAATGCAAGATTCGAAACCAATCGCTTATTTTAGTGAGAAGCTGAATGGGGCTGCATTGAATTATTCTACTTATGATAAAGAATTGTATGCCTTGGTAAGGGCTCTTGCTACATGGCAACATTATTTGTGGCCAAAGGAGTTTGTGATAACAATTGACCATGAGTCCTTAAGATACTTGAAAAGCCAAGGGAAATTGAGTAGAAGACATGCCAAATGAGTTGAATTCATTGAGACATTTCTTTATGCGATTAGCTACAAGCAAGGTAAAGACAATATAGTTGCTGATGCGCTTTCAAGAAGGTACGCTCTTGTTTCTACTCTTACTTCTAAATTGATGGGATTTGATCATATTAAGGAACTATATGTTGATGATTCTGATTTAAATGTCGCATTTTGAGCATGTTTAAATGGGCCTTTTGAGAAGTATAATATGAAAGATGGGTTTCGTTTTAAAGAGAATAAGCTTTGTGTCCCTAATTGTTCTTTGCGAGAAGTTTTTGTGAGGGAAGAACATTGTGGGGACTTATAGGGCACTTCGGTGTGCCTAAAACACTTGACATCCTTGCTGAAAATTTCTTTTGCCCTAATATAAGAAAATATGTGAGTACATTTTGTGCTCAATGCCTTGAATGCAAACAAGCTTAATCTAAAGTGTTGCCACATAGTTTATACACGCCATTACCCGTGCCTATTTCACCTTGGATTGATATTTATATGGACTTTGTGTTAGAACTGACTAGAACAAGGTATGGTAAGGATAGCATCTTTGTTGTGGTAGATAGGTTCTCAAAAATGGCTCGTTTTATTCATTGTTTAAAGACTAATGATGCTTCTCATGTTGCTGATTTATTTGTTACAGAAGTTGTTAAATTGCATGGTATACCTCGAACAATTGTTAGCGATAGGGATGCTAAGTTTCTAAGCCACTTTTGGCATGTGCTTTGGGAGAAATTAGGCACAAAGTTGTTGTTTTCTACTTCGTGTCATCCACAAACTGACGGGCAAACTGAGGTAGTAAATAGAACCTTAGGAAATATGTTAAGGGCTATTCTAAAAAGAAAGTTAACTTCTTGGGAGGAGCACTTGCCTATGGTGGAGTTCACTTACAATCGAACTGTTCATTCATCTAGTGGTTATTCTCCTTTTGAAGTTGTTTATGGTTTTAACCCCCTTACACCCCTTGACTTATTGCCCTTGCCAACTAATGATATAGTTAGTCTTAATGGAAAGAAGAAAGCTGACTTGATGAAGACTATTCATGAGCATACGAGACTTGCAATTGAGAGGAGGAATGAGCAAGTAGCTAAACGAAGGAATAAAGGTCGAAAATCAGTTATCTTTGAGCCTGGTGATTTGGTTTGGTTTCATATGAGGAAGGAGAGATTTCTTTAAAAAAGGAAGACAAAATTGCACCCAAGAGGAGATGGACGATTTAAAGTACTTGAACAAATTGGAGATAATGTTTACAAATTGGACCTTCCAGGTGAGTTTCAAGTAATTACTACCTTTAATGTTGCTGACTTATCCTTGTTCGATGTAGGTTCAAATTCGAGGAGGAATTCTTTTCCAGAGGAGGGGAATGATAGCTTCATGGACAAGGATAAAGCTGTAGAAGCTCCAAGAAGGCCATTCACGAGGTCTCAAGCTAAGGAGAAGCAAGACACGATTATTGGGCTTCTGTCACGACCGAAATCCCGGTCGTGATGGCGCCCAACACATTTCTAGGCAAGCCCGACCATGTTATCCCTTAAACCAACCAATTATTAATTACAGATGATCAATTAGATATAAATAGCATGTTTTTATATCAAAACGATAACGTGGAAGTAGAAGCATACAAAATACGGTCCCAACCAAATCGTGGTGTCACGACTCTGAGCCTCTACAGATAAAATATCCTATACAAACAAGTCTAGGCAAAATGAAGACAACAAAATGATAAAGAAGGAGAAAACAGGTTATGCGGACGTCGGCAGCTACCTCGTAGTCTCCGTGGGATAGAAAGAAATAAGTAGCTGCGACAGCACAACTGCTCTCTGGCACCTGTGAATCTGCACAAAAAGTGTAGGGGAGTGGGGTAAGTATATTTCAACTCAGTGAGTAATAATAATAAACAATAACAGAAAATAAGAACACATGTACTATCACTAAACAATTCTAAGGGCAACCTCATAGGTAAGTCATCTCTGCAGTGAATACCCTCATCTCCAGTCCACACCTATCTCAACAAGGTCCCACACTGACCTAGTCCTCACTCGTACCGCTACGGCATACAACCGACCCAACGTATATAAATCTATATATATGTCTATAATGTATAAGTATATAGGTACATATATGTATATGTATAAGTATAATGCTGCGGCGTGCAGCCCGCTCCACTTAACATCGATGACGCTCACTGGGGGTGTATACAGACTTCGGAGGGCCCCCCTCGGCCCAAGCGCTATGATGCTACGGTGTGCAGCCCGATCCACACATATATTACTGCGGCGTGCAGTCCGATCCGATATATATATTTATATGTATAGATATACTGCTGCGGCGTGCAGCCCGGTCCTATAATATACTCAAGCGCCCATTGAGAATGTGTGCAGACTCAGACTCCGAAGGGGCTCCTACAGCCCAAGCGCAATAATACTGCGGCGTGTAGTCCGTCCCACTTGTGTATACTGCGGCGTGCGGTCCGATACACATATACATCACTACGGCGTGCAGTCCGATCCAACACATATAGTGATGCAGCGCGCAACCCGATCAAATATAGGTATATATATATATATAATACCTCTTAAAGGGTCCTCGACCCTATCCCAGTCAGTATAGATTTGGCCTTTCAGGCCCACTCAGCTAAATCAGGGAAATTTCCACCCTAGGTAGTCTCTCTCATAGTACACATCTAGTACTGGCCCATGATATGCTATACAAATAATATTACGGCTGAGTGTAAGTTTCTAACATGATATAGGGGTCACCTAGTTCTATAGGTTTCCCAAATGCTCTATAGACCGGCACAAGGCCCCAAACATGGCTACTAGCCCGATTACACAGTTATAAGCTCATTTACGATCATAACACACAATACAACTATCAGTCAGGAAGGACCAAGTCCAATCCCCAATCACAATGTCACCACGCTCATGTCATGATGCGTGTCTTATCTCAACATAGCACTGTAAAGTGCAAGTACGGGGTTTCAAACCCTCAGTACATTATTTACTACCACCACTCACCTCGGTCCTGTAGAAGCCTTAGTCCGCCTTGCGCTTGCCTCGCAATTCAATCACCTCGGATGCCGAATTTGCTCAAAATCAATGAGAATACGTCAATATAGGCTAATTATACTCAACCCATTCGAAATAACTCAATTCGCAACAAAACCCACGAAGTTGTCAAATTCCGACTTTTGGTATACTTCTTGAAAAATTACGAAAGTTATATTGTCAGAACCCTTATCTCAACACGAGTCCATACATATAATGTTTTCCAAAATCGGGCTCCGTTTTCCCATTCGAATCAACATTTTACCATAACCCTGGCGTAGGGCTAAAATCCCCCATTAATTCATCCAATTTCAGTGAAATAGAGGAGGATTCTAAGATAAAAACACATAATTGAACCATAAAACTTACCTCCGATGAAAACTCGATGAAATCCCAACAATTTCCAGTGAGTTTCTCTCTCTAAGACTCAACAATGGTATTTTTATCAAAGAAACTCGCGACTGGATTGTTCTGGATTTAATTTCACTGCCAGGCCCTTTTACCCTACGCGAATGCGATACTACGCACGTGTTCGCGATGAACAAACGACATCAGCCCTCGATCTTCCTCTACGCGAACGCGTGGCTTCATCCGCGTTCGCGATGACCAACCACCTCACACCTACGCAAACGCGGACCTGTCTTTGCGATCGCGATACACCCCAGTCCTCACCCTACGCGCTCGCGTCCTTCGCCTCGCGAACGCAAAGAACAAAAATCCCCGACCCTCCGATTCACTTCGCGAACGCGTGGACACCTACGCGAATGCGAAGAACAAATGTCTGCTGCAATTTAGTGCAGAAATCAGCTGTCACTTAGGCTAAAAATGGTCCATTTGGACCCCCGAATTCATCCCGAGGCCCACGGGACCCCAACGAAAACCACCAACATATTCCATAACACGATACAAACTTGTTCCAATCCAAAAAACACGCCCTTAAACACGGAAAACATCGAATCCAAGCAAATTCAAGCCTAAGTTTTCATTTAAACTTCCGCGTCCAACATTCGATCAAAAACCCGACCAAACGACCTCCAAATGATCTGAAATTTTGCAGGCACATCCAAAATCACCTAACAGAGCTACTGCATCTGTTGGAATTCCATTCCAACTCCCGGATAAAAAGCTCACCTACCGTTCGGATATCGCCAAAATTCAACTTTAGCCAATTCAAGCCTAAAACTACATCGGACCTCCAAATTCACTTCCGATTGCTCTCCTAGCTCATAAATGACCTCCCGGAGCTGACCGAATCATCAGAATTCGATTCCGAGCTCTCTAACTCACTAGTCAACATCCAGCTGACTTTTCCCAACTAATCCTTCTTCTAAGAGATTATTTGTCTCATTTCCAACCAGACTCGATTCGGATTGACACAAACTCAGCAAACATGCATATTGTAACATTAACAAGCATATAACAGGGGATAACGGGGTGATAACTCACATGATGACGGGCCGGGTCATCACATTCTCCCCAACTTAAGAAAACGCTTGTCCTCGAGCGAGTTACGAAACATACCTGGAGACTCAAATAGGTGAGGATTTCTGCTCCACATCTCCTGCTCGACCTCCCAAGTAGCCTCCTCCACATGCCGGTCTCTCCACTGCACCAGGACTGAAGCAATGTCCTTGGACCTCAACTTTCGAACCTATCTACCCAGAATAGCCACTGGCCCCACATCATAAGATAGATCACCATCAAGCTGAATGGTACTGAAGTCCAGCCCATGAGACGGATCCCCGATATACTTCCGGAGCATAGACACATGGAATACTGGATGAACACCGGACAAACTGGGTGGCAAGGCTAGCTCGTATGCCACCTCTCCAACCCTCCCGGGTATCTCAAAAGGACCAATGTACCTGGGACTCAGCTTCCCCTTCTTCCCGAACCGCATGACACCCTTCATGAGTGAGACCTTCAACAATACCCTATCACTAACCATGAAAGACAGCTCTCGAACCCTACGGTCTGCATAACTCTTCTGGCGAGACTGTGCTATGCGAAGCCTCTCCTGAATCAACTTCACTCTATCCAGAGCATCCTAAACTAACTCAGTCCCTATCAATATATCCTCACCAGGCTCAAACCATCCCACGGGAGATCTACACCATCTACCATACAACGCCTCATACGGGGCCATCTGAATACTCGACTAATAACTGTTGTTGTAGGCAAACTCAGCAAGTGGCAAGAACTCATCCCACGAACCACCAAAATAAATCACATATGCCCGCAACATATCCTCCAGATATAATAGACACTGGGACCCCATGAAACCGGACAATCTCTCGACTAAAGATCACCCATAACCGTTCTGATGAGTAAGTAGTACATACTGGGATGAAATGTGCGGATTTGGTCAGCTGATCATTAATCACCCACACTAAATCAAACTTTCTCGAAGTCCGAGGGAGCCTTTCCCACTTCCACTCAGGGATAACCATGCATTGAAGAACACCGCCCGGTCTCTGATGCTCATACTTGACCTGCTGGCAGTTGAGGCACTTGGCTACATGCCTAACAATATCCATCTTCATCCTTCTCCACCAGTAATGTTTTCTCAAGTCTTGGTACATCTTCGCGGCACCTTAATGAATGGAGTACCGTGAGCTGTGAGCCTCCTCTAGTATCAAATCTCGAAGGCCATCTATATTGGGCACGCAGATGCGGCCCTGCATCTACAGAACACCATCACTATCAATAGTCACATCTCTAGCATCATTGTGAAGAAATCTGTTCTTAAGGACAAGAAAATGTGGGTCATCAACTGGCCATACTGACCACCTTCCGGCTCAAAGCATCGGCCACAACATTGGCCTTCCCCTGATGATACAATATAGTGATGTCATAATCCTTAAGCAACTCCAGCCACCTCCGCTGTCTCAAAGTAAGGTCCTTCTGTCTGAATAGATGCTGAAGACTGCGATGATCTGTATACATCTCACAAAAGACACCATACAGGTAATGTCTCCAAATCTTCAGAGCGTGAACTATGGCTGCTAGCTCCAAATCATGTACATGGTAGTTCTTCTCATGGGTCATCAACTGGTGAGAAGCATAAGCAATGACTCTACCCTCCTGCATCAATACACAACCAATGCCAACTCCCGAGGCATCACAATACACAGTATAAGGATCTGAAGCTGACAGCAATATCAAGACTGGTGATGTGGTCAGTGCTGTCTTGAGCTTACGAAAGCTCTCCTCGCACTCCTTGGACCATATGAAAGGAACACCCTTTTCAGTTAATCTAGTCAAGGGTGAAGCAATAGAAGAGAATCCCCTGAACAAATCGGTGATAATACACTGCCAATCCCAGGAAGCTACGAGTCTCAGTAACTAAGGTCGGTCTGGGCCAACTCTGCACTACCTCTACCTTCCTCGAATCCACCTGAATACCATCACAAGACACCACGTGTCCTAAGAATGGCACGGACACAAGCCAGAACTCACACTTGGAGAACTTGGCATACAACTTCTCCTCATGCAATCTCTACAACACAACTCTAAGATGCTAAGCATGCTCCTCCTGGCTACGAGAGTACACCAGGATATCATCTATGAACACAATCATGAAAGAGTCCAAATATGGCCGAAATACACTGTTCATCAGATGCATGAACGCGGCTGGGGCATTAGTTAGCCCAAAGGACATCACAAGAAACTCATAGTGCCCACACCTCGTCCTGAAGGCTGTCTTCATGATATCACACTCCCTAATCTTCAGCTGGTGGTAGCCTGACCGAAGATCAATCTTCGAGAATACCCTAGCTCCTTGGAGCTGATCAAATAAATCATCAATATGAGGTAGAGGATACTTATTCTTCACTGTTACCTTGTTCAGCTGCCTGTAGTCAATACACATCCTCATAGAGCCATCCTTCTTCTTAACAAACAAGATCGGTGCACCCCACGGCGACACACTCGGCCAAATGAACCCCTTATCTAGGAGTTCCTGGAGCTGCTCCTTTAATTCCTTCAGCTCAGCTAGTGCCATACGATATGGAGGAATAGAAATAGGCTAAGTGCCTGGCACCAGCTCGATCCCGAAATCAATGTCCCTGTCCAGCGGCATGCCCGGCAGGTCCAAGGGAAATACATCAGGAAAGTCCCGCACAATGGGAACATAATCAATACTGGGAGTCTCAACTCCAGCCTCCCGCACAAATGCCAAATAAGAAAGACATCCCTTCCCATCCATTCGTTGGGCCTTGAGGGAAGATATTACCCTGCTGGGTACATAATCAGTCGTGCCTCACCACTCGATCCTCTGAATGCCCGACATGGCCAAAGTGACTGTCTTAGTATGACCCCCAATCCATAGAATGCCCGACAAAGCCATAGAGATAGCCAATCGATGCCCAATAAAACATCAAAATCAATCATGTTGAGAAGTAATAGGTCCACTCGGGTCTCCAGGCCCCCAATAGTGACCAAACAGGACCGGTATACATGGTCCAATATAATAGTGTCCCCCACCGGGGAGGATAAATGCACTGGCAACGCAAAACACCCTCGGGTCGCGCCCCAATGATGAGAAAAATATGTAGATACATAAAAATAGGTATAACCAGGAACAATACTGAGGCATCTTTGTGGTCGACTGAAATAATACCTGTAATGACAGCATCAGAAGCAACGGCCTCAGATCGGCCCTGAAGAGCATAACATCTAGCATGTCCGCCTGATCGGCCTCCCCCTCGAGGGTGACCCCTAGCTGGCAGGGCAGGCTGAAGTAGAAGGACCAAATGATGAGGGATGCCCCCTCTGTTGATATGGCCTAGAAACAAGATGGGGACACTCTCTGCGGATGTGCCCAAACTCTCCGCACTTGAAGCAACTCCCAGGTGCTGGGGGCTGGGACTGATGAGGAACCCTAGCACTGGAGTGTCCAGCTGATGAACTAGGCCGAGAAGAACCCTGGACAGATGGGGCCTGTGAAGAACTTTGATCTAGTATAGCGCTGAGAGATGGCTGGCGCTGGTGCGAACCCTGATAACCATGGGTAGAAGAACACCTACGGTGATCTGAGCGGCCCAACTCTGAAGACCTGAAAGAGCGACCTCGGCTCTACTGACCCTGGCCTCTGGTTTGAGTGCTACTAGAACTAGCTGATCCTCGAGGCCTCTTGGCCTCCCTCTCATCTCGCTCCCTGCAATGATCTGTCTCAATTTCACGAGCGATATCTACAGCATCCTCAAAAGTACGGCTCAAAACCCTCTCTCGGGTCATCAAAATACGGATGGGATAGATAAGGCCGTCCACAAAGCGTCCAATCCTCTCTCTGTCGGTAGGAACCAACCACAGTGCATATCTGCATAACTCTGTGAATCTGATCTCATACTCTGATACTGACATGTCTCCCTGGCAGAGCCCCTCAAACTGTCAACGCATCTCCTCTCTCTAGGATCGAGGCACCCCTTCTCCAAGAACATAGTGGAGAAATCTGGCCATGATAATGGTGCTGCCCCTACCGGTCTGCGGCGCTCATAAGCCTCCCACCAAGCGAAGGCTGGTCCCTGGAACTGAAAGGTAGTGAAGGACACGCCGCTGGACTCCAAGATCCCTTCCGTACGGAGCATCCGACGGCACTTGTCCAGAAAACCTTTGGCATCCTCGCCCGGAGCACCAGTGAACACTGGAGGAGATGATCTGCTGAACCTCTCGAGACAACACTGCTCGTCATCAGTTATAGCTGGGACCCTGTCCCTTGAACCTGAACTGCTGGCAGTATTGGAACCATAGGCTGAACTGAAGGAGCCTCAGGTGTCTGCAGGCCCTGCACTGCTGGCTTTGGAGTGCGTGCTGCGGGGGTCTGATGAACACACCCGGTCCCTAATGCCCTTGTTGCGGTGGTAATTGAAACTGCCTATGCCAGGACAGTGCAAACTGCTAATATGTGAGCCAGTGTCTCCTGTAGACCCGGAATAACAATAGGCACAGCTGGTGCCTGAACTGGTGCTGCTGGAGCCTCAGTAACTATAGGTTGTGGGTCAGCTGGCACTGCCTCAGCTGTCCTACCTCCGCCACGACCACGGCCTCTGGCAGGTGGTAGTGGTTGTCGTCCACCTCATCCGGAAGCTCGAGTTCTCACCATTTGCGAGAGAATAGAATGTTAAAGTTCAGTTTGAATCAACAAAATCGCACGACAAGAATTTCAAAAATTGTAACATTCCTAAAATGTTTGTAGCCCCCCGAGGATAAGTATAGGCATCCTCGTACCGATCCACGAGACTCTACCAAACCGGCTCATGACTCGCGAGACCTGTTAACCTAGGCTCTGATACCAACTTGTCACGACCCAAATCCCGGTCGTGATGGCGCCAGCACATTGCTAGGCAAGCCTGACCATGTTATCCCTTAAACCAGCCAATAATTAATAATAGATGATCAATTTGATATAAATAACATATTTTTATATCAAAACGATAACGTGGAAGTAAAAGCATACAAAATACGGTTCCAACCAAATCGTGGTGCCATGAGTCTGAGCCTCTACAGATAAAATATCCTATACAAACAAGTCTAGGAAAAATGAAGACAACAAAATGATAAAGAAGGAGAAAACAGGTTCTGCGGACATCGGCAGCTACCTCGTAGTCTCCGCGGGAGAGAAATGAATAATCACCTGCGACAGCTCAATTGCTCTCTAGCACCTGTGAATCTGCACAAAAAGTGCAGGGGAGTGGGGTGAGTATATTTTAACTCAGTGAGTAATAATAATAAACAATAACTGAAAATAAGAACACCTGTATTATCACTAAATAGTTCTAAGGGCAACCTCACAGGTAAGTCATATCTACAGTGAATACCCTCATCTCCAGTCCACATCTATCTCTACAGATCCGACATTGACCTAGTCCTCACTCATACCGCTACGGCGTACAGTTGACCCAAGGTATATAAATGTATACATATGTCTATAATGTATAAGTATATAGGTACATATATGTATATGCATAAGTATAATGCTGCGACGTGCAGCCCGCTCCAATACATATAACGCTGCGACGTGCAGCCCGCTCCATTTAACGTCGATGACGCTCATTGGGGTGTATACAGACTTCGGAGGCCCCCCTAGGCCCAAGCGCTATGATGCTGCGGCGTGCAGTCCGATCCATACATATATTACTACGACATGCAGTCTGATCCAATATATATATTTATATATATAGATATATTGCTGCGGCGTGCAGCCCGGTCCCATAATATACTCATGCACCCACTAAGAATGTGCGCAGACCCAGACTCCGAAGGGGCTCCTACAACCCAAGTGCAATAATACTGCGGCATGCAGTCCGTTCCACTTGTATATTACTCCGGCGTGCATTCCGATCCAGATACACATCACTGCGGCGTGCAGTCCGATCCAACACATATAGTGCTGAGGCGCGCAGCCGATCCAATATAGTTATATATATATAATACCTCTTAATGTGTCCTCGACCCAATCCCAGTCAGTATAGATTTGGCCTTTCAGGCCCACACAGCTAAATTAGGAAAATTTCTGCACTAGTCAGTCTCTCTCACAGTACACATCTAGTACTGGACCACGATATGCTATACAGCTAATATTACGGCTGAGTGTAAGTTTCCAACATGATATAGGGGTCACCTAGCTCTACAGGTTTCCCTAATGATCTACAGATCGGCACAAGGCCCCAAACATGGCTACTAGCCCAATTACATAGTTATAAGCTCATTTACGGTCATAACACACAATACAACTATCAGTCGGGAAGGACCAAGTCCAATCCCCAATCACAATGTCACCACGTTCATCACATGATACGTGTCTCACTTCAACATAGCACTGTAAAGTGCAAGTACAGGGTTTCAAAGCCTCAGTACATTATTTACTACCACCACTCACCCTGGTCCTGTAGAAGCCTTAGTCCGCCTTGCGCTTGCCTTGCAATTCAATCACCTCGGATGACAAATCTGCTCAAAATCAATGAGAATACGTCAATATAGGCTAGTTATACACAACCCATTCGAAATAACTCAATTTGCACCAAAACCCACGAAGTTGTCAAATTCTGACTTTTGGTACGCTTCTCGAAAAATTACGAAAGTTATATTTTCAGAACCCTTATCTCAATACGACTCCATACGTATAAAGTTTAACAAAATCGGACTTCGTTTACCTATTGGAATCAACATTTTACCATAACCCTTGTTTAGGGCTAAATTCCCCCATTAATTCATCCAATTTCAGTGAAATAGAGGAGGATTCTAAGATAAAAACACATAATTGAACCATAAAACTTAGCTCCGTTGAAAACCCGATGAAATCCCAGCAATTTCCCGTAAGTTTCTCTCTCTTAGACTCAACAATGGTGTTTTTATGAATGAAACCCGCGATTGGACTGTTCTGGATTTAATTTCACTGACAGGCCCTTTTACCCTACGCGAACGCGATGCTACGCACGCGTTCGCATGGACAAATGACAGCAGCCCTCGATCTTCCTCTACGCGAACGAGTGGCTTCAGCCACGTTCGCGATGACCAACCGCCTCACACCTACGCGAACGCGGACCTATCTTCGCGATCGCGATGCACCCCAGTCCTCACCCTACGCGTTCGCGTCCTTTTCCTCGCGAACGCGAAGAAACAAAATCCTCAACCCTCTAATACACTTGGCGAACGCGTGGACGCCTACGCGAACGCGAAGAACAAATGTCTGCTGCAATTTTGTGCAGAAATTAGCTGCTCACTTAGGCTATAAATGGTCCGTTTGGACCCCTGGATTCATCCCGAGGCCCCCGGGATCCCAACGAAAACCACAAACATACCATAACACAATACAAACTTGTTCCAATCCAAAACACGCCCTTAAACATGGAAAACATCAAATCCAAGCAAATTCAAGCCTAAGTTTTCATTTAAACTTCCACGTCCAACATTCGATCAAAAACCCGACCAAACGACCTTTGAATGACCTAAAATTTTACAGGCACATCCAAAATCACCTAACGGAGCTACTGCAACTGTCGAAATTCCATTTTGACTCCCGGATAAAAATCTCACCTACCATTCGGATATCGCCAAAATTCAACTTTAGCCAATTCAAGCCTAAAACTACACCGGACCTCCAAATTCACTTCCGATCGCTCTCCTATCTCATAAATGACCTTCCGGAGCTGAGCAAATCATCAGAATTTGATTCCAAGCTCTCTAACTCACAAGTCAACATCCAGCTGACGTTTCCCAACTAATCCTTCTTCTAAGAGACTATTTGTCTCATTTCCAACCAAACTCGATCCGGATTGACTCAAACTCACCAAACATGCATATTGTAACATTAACAAGCATATAATGGGGAGAAAAGGGTGATAACTCACATGATGACGGGCCGGGTCATCACAGCATCAATGGGTGATCAAGAAGGCACTAATGGTGGAACAAGACCTACAAAATTGTGTAGAGGATTTAGCTAAGTGTTACACTCATTTTGTGGTCCAAGTCCAAGTCCAAGAGGAGGTTGATTGGGGCCAAGCACAGTCATAAATGCACCTGAATTAGGCACCTAAACTTTCCTAGTTTGTTAGGACATATTTATTGCTTTCCTAGTTAGTTAAGGTTAATAGTTTCCTTTTTCCTAAGATTGGTAGAATTACTTTCCAAGATTGACTTTGTTTTGGTTTCCTAAAGTTTTACCTTTTCCTATTTTAGTTGGACTTATTGTCCAAAGTAGTCTAGGACTTTATTGCCTAATATCTAAGGATACTTTCGTGGATCACCTTCTATATAAAGGGGTATCTTATTTATTTTTAGGTATAGTCATTTAGATTATTATCAATAAAACTTGTGAGATTTTTCTTGCACTCTTGTGTGGCTACTCTTGGATTTATTCTTCAACCTTCAAGACTCAACTTAAGGTGGTAAGAATTAAATCCTTTCGAAATCTTAGATCAAATTCTAGGTATTCAAGAAAGGTGATAAGTTTAGGCTTATTGTTGTTCTTGTTATTCTAAACGGTCGGGTTTCACAATATATTTCTTGTTATTAATTTCTACCAAAGGCGATTAGTTGTTTGTTAGCTAATTGTTGTTGTTAGGATTCAACTTCAAGAATAGACTTCTTGAATTCAAGAAACACTTTCTTGAATTTAATCTATCTTTAATTTTTGTCTTTTATTCGTTTCTTTATTTTCTTTTAGCTTCCGCACGTTTCTTGTTATTCTTTAGTAATTCTTGAATCTCTATCGTGGTGCTATCAGGTAGTGAGAGGACTCTTAGTACCTGCATACCCAAAAGAGGGCGCTGATTAAAAAACAATCATTTGAATTTCTTTGTTGGCCCTTATCTGCCTAGGTTTGGTAGATTTCCCCCAATGCAATCCACATAAATTACACGAATTCGTTGGTGGATAAGTCTGATAACTCAGCAGCAGTGCAGAATTGAGTTTCTTGTCTGGTGGATATGATCTATAGTTAGGGGCAATACATACCAAAAGGTTCGAAGAAGGAAAGCGCATAAGAGTATATAAAAAACCTACCCTTCTGTATAACCTATTCACATTAGTGAAGCGGTTAGATGCACAAGAGAAGTGCACATTTGTGAGGCCTTAGTCGGGAGGTGAGTCAACCTACAAGCATGGAAGAGCATGGCACCGCTGCCCTCTTTATGTAAAGGTAAGATTCGTAGCCTTGTAGATGACTCCATCTAAAATAGAATAGGGACAGCCATTTTC
This sequence comes from Nicotiana noctiflora, assembly GCA_032618575.1. NCBI lineage: Eukaryota > Viridiplantae > Streptophyta > Magnoliopsida > Solanales > Solanaceae > Nicotiana > Nicotiana noctiflora. The sequence goes on along the minus strand of JASVEL010004730.1, from coordinate 29,649 downwards.
GGCTGCTTATTTCGTATCTTGAAGAAAGAGTTGGCTCGTATTTCATTGATTCATTGTTGTGATGATCCGGCCCGTCATCATGTGAGTTATCACCTCGTTATCCCCGTTAAATGCTTGTTAATGTTTCAATATGCATGTTTGGCGAGTTTGAGTCAATTCGGGTTGAGTTTAGTTGGAAATGAGACAAAAAGTCTCTTAGAAGAAGGGATAGTTGGGAAAAGTCAACTGGATGTTGACTAGTGAGTTAGAGAGCTCGGAATCGAATTCTAATGATTCGGTCAGCTCCGGGAGGTCGTTTATGAGCTAGGAGAGCGATTGGAAGTGAATTTGGAGGTCCGGTGTAGTTTTAGGCTTGAATTGGCCAAAGTTAAATTTCGGTGATATCCCATCGATAGGTGAGATTTTGATCCGGGACTCGGAATGGAATTCCCATAGTTGCAATAGCTCTGTTGTGTGATTTTGGATGTGCCTGCAAAATTTCAGGTCATTCGGACGTCGTTTGGTCGGGTTTTTTATCGAGTGTTAGTTTCAGAAGTTTTGAAGAAACTTAGGCTTGAATCCGTGTGTAATTGGTGATTTTGATGTTTAGGATAGTGTTTTTATGATTGGAACAAGTTCGTATTGTGTTTTGGAGTATGTTGGTGGTTTTCGTTGGGGTCCCGGGGGCCTCGGGGTGAATCCGGACTATCATCCGGCGTTTTGAAGCAATGGGAAGTCTGCTGTAAATTGCAGATCACTGGGCAAAAATCCAAGCCTTCACGTTCGGATGGCATGGGCCGCGTTCGCGAAGGCCAGGCAAGTCAAGCATCGCGATCGCGAGACAGGGTATCGCGTTCGCGTAGGCCAGGATTTTTGAGCTTCGCGATCGCGTTCAGGGTGTCACGTTCGCGTAGGTTTGTGAGGGTGTGCATCGCGTTCGCTTGAGGGGTATCGCGAACGCGTAGAAGGAAAATCAGACGGCTGGGAGCTAGTGCATCGCGAAAGCGTTGGGGAGGTCGCGTTCGCGAAGGTTAATCCGGAGCTGGGCATCGCGAACGCGTGGTAATGAACGCGAATGCGTAGAGTAAATGGCCCAGGCAGTGAATTAAAACCAGAAACATTTCACATACGGGTTCATTTGCAAAACCCTCCATTTTTAAAGCCTAGAGAGTGGAAGTGAAGGGAAATAGCTGGGAAATCATCGGGATATGGTCGGACGTAAGTTTTGTGGTTCATTTACGCGTTTTTATCTTGAAATCCCCCTTTATTTCACTGAAATTGGATCAAATTGTGGGGAAATTTAGCCTAGGCCAGGGCTTTGGTAAAATACCGATTTGAGTGGGCAAATGGAGTCCGAATTTAGTAAATTTTATATGCCTAGACTCGTATTGAGACGAGGGTTCCGAATATGTAACTTTTATTATTTTTCGAGAAGCGCACCAAAAGTCGGGTTTTGACAACTTTGTGGGTTTTGATGCAATTTGGGTTATTTCGAATGGGTTACGTGAATTTAGCATATATTGATGTATTATCATTGATTTTGAACAGATTTGGCAACCGAGGAGATTGATTTACGAGGCAAGCGCAAGGCAGATCGAGGCTTCTACCGGTTCAAGGTGAGTGGTAGTAGTAAACAATGTACTGAGGGTTTGAAACCCCGTACTAGCACTTCACAATGCTATATTGAGATGAGACATGCGTTCTCTGACGGGCGTAGTGACATTATGATTAAGGGTTCGGACTTGGTCCTTCCCGGCAAATAGAATACTGTGTTGTATGACTGTTAATGGGATTATAACTGTACAATAGGGCTAAAAGACATGTTTGGGGCCTTGTGCCGATCTGTAGAGCATTAGGGAACCTATAGAGCTAGGTGACCCTTATATCGTGTTGGAAATATACACTCAGCCATAGCTCTAGCTGTATAGCATAATATGAGCCCGTACTAGATGTGTACATTGAGAGAGATTATCTAAGGTGGAATTCCCTGTTCTAGCTGAGTGGGCCCGAAAGGCCAAGTCTATACCGATTGAGATGAGATAGGGTCAAGGACCCACTATGAGATTTTATATTGGGCCTGAAAGGCCAAGTCTATATTGACTGAGACAGGGTTAAGGACCCACTGTAATATATTGTATTGGGCTTGAGAGGCCAAGTATATACTGACTGGGATAGGGTCGAGGACCCATTATGAGGTATCATATATATATATATATATATACCTATATTGGATCGGGCTGCACGCCGCAGCAGTATATATATTGGATCGGGCTGCACACCGCAGCAGTATATATATTGGATCGGACTGCACGCCGCAGTAATATACAAGTAATATACATGTAATATACATGTAATATACATGTGGGACGGACTGCACGTCGCAGTATTATTGCGCTTGGGTTGTAGGAGCCCCTTCGGAGTCTGAGTCTGCACACATTCCCAGTGAGCACTGGTGTATATTATGGGATCGGGCTGCACGCCGCAGTAGTATAGATATATATATATATATATATATCGGATCGGACTGCACGCCGCAGTAATATTTGTGTGGATCGTACTGCATGCCGCAGTATTATAGTGCTTGGGCCCAGGGAGCCCCTCCGAAGTCTGTATACACCCCCAGTGAGCGCCGTCGACGTTAAATGGAGCGGGCTGCACGCCGCAGCGGTATATGTATTGGAGCGGGTTGCGCGGCGCAGCGGTATATGTATTGGAGCGGGCTGCGCGCCGCGGCATTATACTTATTCATATTCATATATATACTGAAATTTTTATATGTAATAGACAGATGTATATGTCTCCATATATTGAGATGGCTGTATACCGTAATGGTACGAGCGAGGATGTGGTTAGTATGGGACCTAGATGAGATAGATGTGGACTGGAGATCGGAGTACTCATTATAGTGATGACTAACCTGTGGGGGTTGCCTTAGAACTGTTTAGTGATAGTACAGGAGTTCTTATTTTCAGTTATTGTTTATTATTGTTACTCACTGAGTTGAAATATACTCACCCCACTACCCTGCACATTTTATGCATATATACAGGTTGAGGAGGGCAGTTGAGCTATCGCAACTGCTTTATTATCCCCATTCTGTGGAGACTTCGAGGTAGCTGCCGACGTCCGCAGTACCCGACCTCTTCCTTTTTATCATTTTGTTGTCTCCATTCTGCTTAGACTTGATTGTGTAGTAGATCTCATTTGTAGAGGCTCAGACTCGTGACACCACGATTTGGTTGGGACCGTATTTTGTATGTTTCTACTATTATGTTTATCATTTTGATATGAACACTTGCCGTTTAAGTTTAACTTGATTAACTTGAATTAATAAATGGCTGGTTAAGAGATAATATGGTCGGGCTTGCCTAGCGTTGTGTTGGGCGCCATCACGACCAGGGTTTGGGTCGTGACAAGTTGGTATCAGAGCCTAGGTTAACAGGTCTTGCGAGTCATGAGCCGGTTTAGTAGAGTCTCGTGGATCGGTACGGGGACGCCTGTACTTATCCTCGGGAGGCTGCAAACCTTTAGGAAAGTTTCAAATTCTTGGAATTCTCATCGTGCGTGTTGTATTCAGCTTGAGATGTAATTCTTGAAATTCCTCCTGCACATTGATGCGTGCACTCGAGTGCTTAGTGATAAATTTGCCTTGATGGCTTGTGATTCCCCAATCGAGGGACCAGATATATCTATGTGAGTTCATGTGGGCCTGTCTGGAGGACTTGAGGCCGGATCCTTATCTATGGCTTGAGCACCAAGGTGCCAATTTCGCGAGCCGGTATTATGAAATTCATGCGATCAGTATTGATCTTAATCGTGAAATGGTAGTTTGATAATGGGTGAGCTGCAAGGTATTCAATCCCTATTGTGATCTGTCACGTAGCCCTAGCTATGGGCATGGTGAGTATGTTCATGTTCTTTAGTGGAAAGGTAAAGTGCATTACGTGTGGTAGTATGAGTTCAGACGCAGGAAAACCAAATTGGTTGTACTAGGTGTATCATGGTGAAAGGTATATGTGTTATGATTTGAGCAGGTGCAGCGCATGTTCATGTACTAACGCTGATGATATAATTCGTGTAGTATTGAGATTTATGTTGTTGAAATACATTGTGACGTCTTGTTGAGTTGTGGGTGTATTGTTAGAACAGTTTGGTGATTCTCTGGCAGGTGGATAGGCCAATTTACAAAGGAAACTCTGCCGAAATGTTTGAAAAATTTGGGACTTAGAAAAGATGTTGCCGCCTAAGGAATGGGCTTAGCTGTTGTGTGTGAATGAATACAAGAATTGCAAAAGAGTTAAGATTTTTGATGATTCGAGTCTCCGCCAAAGTTTGTAAATAGCTCGAGTTTAATCTCACGATAACATTGCGACATCAATTGAGTAAGAATGTTGTGAGGGGCTAAAAGTGCCTTGACGTATATGGCTTCGAGCTAAGTTGGGGAGGTTGCTATTGACTAGCTAATTGAACGGTTGTGTGCTATGTTGATCATGTCTCTAACTACGTCGGAAATTTTGGTAAAGGTTACGGTGCTTCGTAGATTTGAAGAACTACTAGGGTGTTTTGAACTGCTGTTGGTAAAGGATGTTCGGTACCTTTATTTTCTATAAGACAGTTGAATTACAGCTGGAAGGGTGAATGACGCTCGAGGTAGCCTTGCGGTGTTCAAGATTTACGCTTGCAACAGTCAGGTGCCTTAAGACTGTGTACGTGGCTAAAGACCGTGGTTTCGTTAGAAGAAATCAAGACTTTTATTATGTTATGGGGATGATGAGATTCTTTGTATCCGTATTGAAAGGTAATGATAACAAATTCAAATCGCTGGAAGTTCTTCAAAACAAAGTATTGTAGAATGTGGTATTTCTGGGAAACAATTGAGAGAGTATTGAGTGGCCTATGGGTCTTAGACCGTATGGTCTTATGTACGAGTCTTGTGTGGTAACATGGGTTGAGGCATTGTGGTGCTGCAGTAAGGACTAGTATTAAATTAAAGATGAATCAGAAAGGAACTTGGGCAAATGGATCAACTTGTTAATAAACCGAAACGGTATGAGAAGGAATACGATTAATTCCTGGTATATATTTGAAGTAATGAGTCTCGCAGATATTGTGCAATAAAGCTTTTGAGTGCTGGCAGTTGTGTAACCCGATATGGGTATAAGGACTCAGTCCTGGCAGTTTAACTTATGCAATGTAATTGGGAGAAAGAGTTTATGATGTGTTTTATGCTGGTTTGAAAATGAGTATATTCCTGTCGATATGCGAAGTGTGGAATATGTAATGATTTTTCTTCTATATGGGATCATGAAGGTCCTTGACTAGTTGAGTGCGTCGATGTTTGCGGCGTAGGAGAGGGATAGAAATTCTCCATGTATCTTGGTGCAGTATGGTATTTGCGATGTGTTATGGAAAAGTTGATAATGGCATATTCAAGGCTTTGAGAATTGTTCATAATATATGGGAAGTCATTAAAATCCTCAAGCAGCGTGGGCAGTTGCAGATAATCCGAGAATCAATCTTCCTGGTGATTTAGGAGAATGGTACTTGCTATACTAGTATTTCGGCAGAGCCTATGGTCAAAAAGGGCCAGGTAAAGTAAACTTATAATATCTAGCGGTATGGTGGTATACTCCCGTTGGATCGACTATAATAATTGAGTCGTTGATGACATAGTGAAATTTATGAATGGCTTTCGTGGTATGAATGGACGCTTGAGGTGCGTTATGTAATCGCACGGTGAAGTACGGAATCAGGCATAGTGATTCCTGTGTTATGTATGTGTTGGAGACTAGAAGTTCTCGTAACCCGCCTACGCAGCGGTGGTATATCGTGTGTATCGGCACAGTGTAGCGGTTATCGGAAATTGGAAGCTCTAGTGGCTATCTCGTTACTTGATATGATGAATTTGAATAATGATATACGGTTGCTGACTGGTTGTCATAAGCCAGGTTGTCCAGACTAATGTGATATGGACTATGTCAGAAACATGTCGCAAACTGCATGCCAGAGCGCATCAGATCATGCTCCAGCAGGGTGGATGTACCCTAGGGCCGGCGGACGGCTGGTAGGTATTGCTCTGTCAGTTGGGCCTTCGTGGCGGATGTCAGTGTAGAGGTATCTACCATTGATTCAGTTCCGGTATTGAGGAACTTTGTCGGATGAGTTTCTTGTGACCGAGCTCGAGGCTATATATACATGTTTGTTGCAATGAGCAACTTGAGTCGATGTGCATTCCCTTTTGCTAGATTTATGCGTGGATCGGGTGGCACGCCGACACATGTATAGTATCTGGATCGGGTGGCATGCCGCCACATGTATAGTATCTGGATCGGGTGGCACGCCGCCACATGTATAGTATTTGGATCGGGTGGCACGCCGCCACATGTATGGTATCTAGATCGGGTGGCACGCCGCCACATGTATGCTATTGGAACGGCTTGCGCGCCGCAATAGTGTGATGTGGGAAATATAGCTTCCTATAAGTACCTTGTATACAATACTTCCTCTCTTCTGAGGAATAGTCCGTATTGGGTATCGCTCGGGGAATAGCACAACGGTTGTGTCCATTCAGGATTCGATAGCATATACTAAATGTATCACCGCGTGTGTGATTGATTGCTTGAGTTCAGACCTAAATATGTGTGTGGCTGACCGTTTTGAGCATTACGACTTGAGGTGCTCCATGAGTAAAAGTGTTTGGATAGAATCATGAGTTGTAGCAAGGCCACGTGATGTTATGACCTTTCGAGGAGGATTCAGGTACTATAATTCTATGATGTGAGACGAAATCTCAGTTATGTGTGGTGATGGTATTGAAGAATTTGAATTATGGCTCTTTGTGCGAGTCAGTTGTCATGATTCGAGTGTGTTTAGATCATTCTTATTGGAGCCTGTGTTGTGCTCGTTGTGGCATAGGCCGATGTTGAGGTATCATGTCACCGGTGTGGTGTGTTATAACCGAAATGATCATTCGAGTCATTAATGAGAGCGAGCATATGTGATTTCAGCTCGTTAGAAAGGTAATATCGAGGTTTGGCTCCGAAACCTATTGTGGTATCAGTTATAAAAGGGAAATGGATTCACGAATGGTTGACCCGAGAGATGGGTTCGGTATATCGCGTGCTTCAGTTGCCGTGGGCAGGATATGAAGGTGTTGGAATAAGACTCTATCTAATGAGAAAGGTTCTTTCTGCTAGTATTTGGTTATTGTGGCCAGTTGTTGTGATTGGAGACTATCATCTCGAGTGATTGGATTGTTTGATACATCATGTGATTTCACCCGGAGTGGCGAGTTTGGCTATTACAGTTGGATCGTGTGTACTCTGAGTATAGATGTGGGATTCAGACTTGTAACATGATTTCGGGAAGTGCAATGTGGTTTATGGTTCAGATAGACTATGGAAATTCAGCTATACTATGTTATCGTACTTATGAAAGATAGGGCGAAGTGGTATCACCACGAGTAGATGCTTGGTGAGGTCATTCAGCTATTGTGTTGAATCTAGTACAACTCTTGGTCCGCTCGAGGACGAGCGTTTGCTTAAGTTGGGGAGAATGTGATGACCCGGCTCGTCATCATGTGAGTTATCACCTCAATATCCCTGTTAAATGCTTGTTAATGTTTCAATATGCATGTTTGGCGAGTTTGAGTCAATTCGGGTTGAGTTTAGTTGGAAATGAGACAAAAAGTCTCTTAGAAGAAGGGATAGTTGGGAAAATTCAACTGGACGTTGACCGGTGAGTTAGAGAGCTCGAAATCGAATTCTGATGATTCGGTCAGCTCCGGGATGTCGTTTATGAGCTAGGAGAGTGATCGGAAGTGAATTTGGAGGTCCGGTATAGTTTTAGGCTTGAATTGGCCAAAGTTGAATTTCGGCGATATCTGATCGATAGGTGAGATTTTGATCCGGGAGTCGGAATGGAATTCCGACAGTTGCAGTAGCTCCGTTGTGTGATTTTGGATGTGCCTGCAAAATTTCAGGTCATTCGGACGTCGTTTGGTCGGGTTTTTGATCGAGTGTTAGTTTCAGAAGTTTTGAAGAAACTTAGGCTTGAATCCGTGCGTAATTGGTGATTTTGATGTTTAGGATGGTGTTTTTATGATTGGAACAAGTTCGTATCGTGTTTTGGAGTATGTTGGTGGTTTTCGTTGGGGGTCCCGGGGGCCTCGGGGTGAATCCGGACCATCATCCGGCGTTTTGAAGCAATAGGAAGTCTGCTGTAAATTGCAGATCACTGGGCAAAAATCCAAGCCTTCGCGTTCGCGTGCCATGGGCCGCGTTCGCGAAGGCTAGGTGAGTCAAGCATCGCGATCGCGAGACAGGGTATCGCGTTCGCGTAGGCCAGGATTCTTGAGCTTCGCGATCGCGTTCAGGGTGTCGCGTTCGCGTAGGTTTGTGAGGGTGTGCATCGCGTTCGCGTGAGGGGTATCGCGAACGTGTAGAAGGAAAATCAGATGGCTGTGAGCTAGTGCATCGCGAATATGTTGGGGAGGTCGCGTTCGCGAAGGTTAATCCGGAGCTGGGCATCGCGAACGCGTGGTAATGAACGCGAACGCGTAGAGTAAATGGCCCAGGGCAGTGAATTAAAACCAGAAACATTTCACATACGGGTTCATTTGAAAAACCCTCCATTTTTGAAGCCTAGAGAGTGGAAGTGAAGGGAAATAGCTGGGAAATCATCGGGATATGGTCGGAGGTAAGTTTTATGGTTCATTTACGTGTTTTTATCTTGAAATCCCCCTTTATTTCACTGAAATTGGATCAAATTGTGGGGAAATTTAGCCTAGGCCAGGGCTTTGGTAAAATACCGATTTGAGCGGACAAAATGGAGTCCGAATTTAGTAAATTTTATATGCCTAGACTCGTATTGAGACGAGGGTTCCGAATATGTAACTTTTATTATTTTTCGAGAAGCGCACCAAAAGTCGGGTTTTGACAACTTTGTTGGTTTTGATGCAATTTGGGTTATTTCGAATGGGTTACGTGAATTTAGCATATATTGATGTATTATCATTGATTTTGAGCAGATTTGGCAACCGAGGAGATTGATTTGCGAGGCAAGCGCAAGGCGGACCGAGGCTTCTACCGGTTCGAGGTGAGTGGTAGTAGTAAACAATGTACTGAGGGTTTGAAACCCCCTACTAGCACTTCACAGTGCTATATTGAGATGAGACACGCATTCTCTGACGGGCGTAGTGACATTATGATTAAGGGTTCGGACTTGGTCCTTCCCGGCTAATAGAATACTGTGTTGTATGACTGTTAATGAGATTATAACTGTACAATTGGGCCAATAGCCATGTTTGGGGCCATGTGCCGATCCGTAGAGCATTAGGGAACCTATAGAGCTAGGTGACCCGTATACTGTGTTGGAAACATTCACTCAGCCGTAGCTCTAGCTGTATAGCATAATATGAGCCCGTACTAGATGTGTACATTGAGAGAGATTATCTAAGGTGGAATTCCTTGTTCTAGCTGAGTGGGCCTGAAAGGCCAAGTCTATACCGATTGAGATGAGATAGGGTCAGGGACCCACTATGAGATTTTATATTGGGCCTGAAAGGCCAAGTCTATATTGACTGAGACAGGGTCAAGGACCCACTGTGATATATTGTATTGGGCCTGAGAGGCCAAGTATATACTGACTGGGATAGGGTCGAGGACCCATTATGACGTATCATATATATATATATACCTATATTGGATCGGGCTGCACGCCGCAGCAGTATATATATTGGATCGGGCTGCACGCCGCAACAGTATATATATTGGATCGGACTGCACGCCGCAGTAATGTATATATTGGATCGGACTGCACGCCGCAGTAATATATATGTGGATCGGACTGCACGCCGCAGTATTATTGCGCTTGGGCTGTAGGAGCCCTTCGGAGTCCGAGTCTGCACACATTCTTAGTGAGCGCTGGAGTATATTATGGGATCGGGCTGCACGCCACAGTAGTATAGTTATATATGTATATATATATTGGATCGGACTGCACGCTGTAGCATCATAGCGCTTGGGCCTAGGGAGCCCCTCCGAGGTCTGTATACACCCCTACTGAGCGCCGTCAATGTTAAATGGAGCGGGCTGCGCACCGCAGCGGTATATGTATTGGAGCGGGATGCACGCCGCATCATTATACTTATTCATATCCTTATACATACTTAATACTTATACATTATAGACATATGTATATATCTTCATACGTTGAGATGGCTGTACACCGTAGTAGTACGAGTGAGGAGCGGTATATATATTGGAGCGGGCTGCGCGCCGCAGCATTATACTTATTCATATTCATATATATACTGAAATATTTATATGTTATAGACAGATGTATATGTCTCCATATATTGAGATGGTTGTATACCGTAGTGGTACGAGCGAGGATGTTGTCAGTGTGGGACCTAGATGAGATAGATGTGGACTGGAGATCAGAGTACTCATTATAGTGATGACTAACCTGTGGGGGTTGCCGTAGAACTGTTTAGTGATAGTACATGAGTTCTTATTTTCCGTTATTGTTTATTATTGTTAGTCACTGAGTTGAAATATACTCACCCCACTCCCCTGCACTTTTTGTGCAGATATACAGGTTCAGGAGGGCAGTTGAGTTATCGCAACTGCTTTATTATCCCCATTCTGTGGAGACTTCGAGGTAGCTGCCGACGTCCGCAGTACCCGACCTCTTCCTTTTTATCATTTTGTTGTCTCCATTCTGCTTAGACTTGATTGTGTAGTAGATCTCATTTGTAGAGGCTCAGACTCGTGACACCACGATTTGGTTGGAACCGTATTTTGTATGTTTCTACTATTACGTTTATCATTTTGATATGAACACTTGACGTTTAAGTTTAACTTGATTAACTGGAATTAATAAATGGCTGGTTAAGAGATAATATGGTCGGGCTTGCCTAGCATTGTGTTGGGCGCCATCACGACCAGGGTTTGGGTCGTGACACATGTCAATAATAGCTATGCTATTGCCCTACTTATTTAAGGCCTCCACCCGATCCCGAATGCACATTTTTTCGGGTTCATCTTCAATTGATGTTTTCTTAACCTTTCAAAGACCTTGGGTAAATTTTCGATGTGATTGGTTGATTCTTTTTAAAAGACTACCAAATCATCCACGTAAGGCTCGCATATGTTATGTAGAAGGTCACTGATAATTTATGTCATTGCACTTTTATATGTTGCACTTTTTTTGGGCATATCGTAGTAAGGAAAGAAAATGAGGGCGCTCAGTCGAATCGAATAGCTGAAACTACTATAACTTCTATTTTTCTGCTTTACGAGAAGCCTTCTAGCTCGTTTTAAAGCATTGAAGAGAGAGATCGGACATTCTAAATATAGTTGGTGAGGAAGCATCTAATTTCTAACTACGAGTCCTCTTTCACGCTAACTGAATAGCTATTTGCTGCTAGTTCTGTTCCCCTATGATAGCAACACGATAGGGATTCAAAAATTACTAAAGAAAAAACAAGAAACGTGCGGAATCTAAAAGAAAATAAAGAAAGGAATAAAAAACAATAATTAAAGATAGATTGAATTCAAGAAAGAGTTTCTTGAATTCAAGAAGTCTATTCTTGAAGTTGAATCCTAACAGCAACAATTAGCTAACAAAGAACTAATCGCCTTTGGTAGAAATTAAAAGCAAGAAATAGATTGTGAAACCCGGCCCTTTAGAATAACAAGAACAACAATAAGCCTAAACTTATCACCTTTCTTGAATACCTAGAAGTTATCTAAGATTTCGAAAAGGTTTAATTCTTACCACCTTAAGTTGAGTCTTTAAGGTTGAAGAATAAATCCAAGAGTAACCACACAAGAGTGCAAGAAAGTCTCACAAATTTTATTGATAATAATCTTAATAATCCACCTAAAAACAAAGAAGATACCCCTTTATATAGAGGGTGATCACGAAATTATCCTAAAATATTAGGAAATAAAGTCCTAAGCTACTTTGGACAACAAGTCCAACTAAAATAGGAAAAGGTAAAACTCTAGGAAACCAAAACCAAGTCAATCTTGGAAAGTAATTCTACCAATCTTGGGAAAAGGAAACTATTAACCTTAACTAACTAGGAAAACAATAAATATGTCCTAACAAACTAGGAAAGTTTAGGTGCCTAATTTAGGTGCCTTTATGACTTGTGCTTGGACCCCAATCAACCTCCTCTTGGACTTGGACTTGGACCACGAAATGAGTGTAGCACTTAACGAAATCCTCTACACAATTTTGTAGATCCTGTTCCACCATTAGTGCCTTCTTGATCTCCCATTGAAGCCCAATAATCTTGTTTTGCTTCTCCTTAGCTTGAGACTTCATGAATGGCCATCTTGGAGCTTCTACATCTTTATCCTTGCCCATGAAGCTATCATTCCCCTCCTCTTGAAAAGAATTCATCCTCGAATTTGAACCTACATCGAACAAGGATAAGTCAGCAACATTAAAAGTTGTACTTACTTGAAACTCACCTGGAAGGTCCAATTTGTAAGCATTACCTCCAATTTCTTCAAGTACTTTAAATGGTCCATCTCCTCTAGGGTGAAATTTTGTCTTCCTTTTTAAGGAAATCTCTCCTTCCTCATATGAACCCAAACCAAATCACCAAGCTCAAAGATAACTGATTTTCGACCTTTATTCCTTCGTTTAGCTACTTGCACATTACTCCTCTCAATTGCAAGTTTCGTATGCTCATGAATAGTCTTCATCAAGTCAGCTTTCTTCTTTGCATTAAGACTAACTATCTCATTACTAGGCAAGGGCAATACGTCAAGGGGTGTAAGGGGGTTAAAACAATAAACAACTTCAAAAGGAGAATAAGCAGTAGATGAATGAAAACTTTGATTGTAAGCAAATTCTACCATAGGCAAGTGCTCCTCCCAAGAAGTTAACTTTCCTTTTAGACCAGCCCTTAACATATTTCCTAAAGTCCTATTTACTACCTCATTTTGCCCATCAGTTTGTGGATGACACGAAGTATAGAACAACAACTTTGTGCCCAATTTTCCCCAAATCATACGCCAAAAGTTGCTTATAAACTTAGCATCCCTATCGCTAACAATAGTTCAAGGTATACCATGCAATTTTACAACTTCTCTAACAAATAAATCAGCAACATGAGAAGCATCATTAGTCTTTAAACAAGGAATAAAACGAGCCATTTTTTAGAACCTATCTACCACAACAAAGATGCTATCCTTACCATACCTTGTTCTAGGCAGTCCTACCATAAAGTCCATAGAAATATCAATCCAAGGTGAAATAGGCACAGGTAATGGCATGTATAAACCATGTGGCAACACTTTAGATTTAGCTTGTTTGCATTCAAGGCATTGAGCACAAACGTTTTCGACATCTTTTCTCATATTAGGCCAAAAGAAATTTTCAGCAAGGATGTGAAGTGTTTTAGGCACACCGAAGTGCCCCATAAGTCTCCCACAATGTGCTTCCCTCACAGAAACTTCTCGCAAAGAACAATTAGGGACACAAAGCTTATTCTTTTTAAAAAGAAACCCATCTTTCATATTATACTTCTCAAAAGGCCCATTTAAACATGCTGAAAATGCGACATTAAAATCAGAATCATCAACATATAGTTCCTTAATATGATCAAATCCCATCAATTTAGAAGTAAGAGTAGAAACAAGAGCGTACCTTCTTGAAAGCGTTCATCAACTATATGGTCTTTACCTTGCTTGTAGCTAATCACATAAGGAAATGTCTCAATGAATTCGACCCATTTGGCATGTCTTCTACTCAGTTTTCCTTGGCTTTTGAAGTATCTTAAGGACTCATAGTCAGTTTTTATCACAAACACCTTTCGCCACAAATAATGTTGCCATGTAGCAAGGGCCCTTACCAAGGCATACAATTCTTTATCATAAGTAGAATAATTCAATGCAGCCCCATTCAGCTTCTCACTAAAATAAGCGATTGGTTTCGAATCTTGCATTAAAACAACACCAATACCCCTACCAGATGCATCACATTCAATTTCAAAAGACTTATTAAAATTGGGTAATTATAACAAGGGAGCAGAACACAATTTATTCTTTAAAATATTAAATGCAAGCTCTTGTTCTCTTCCCCAATTAAAGACCTTATCCTTCTTAATGATTTAAGTTAAAGGTGCAGCAATTGAACTAAAATCTCTAACAAATCTGCTGTAAAAGCTAGCAAGTCCATGAAAATTTCGAACTTCACTGATGCTTTGATAGTAACACGATAGAGATTCAAGAATTACTAAAGAAAAAACAAGAAACGTGCGGAAGCTAAAAGAAAATAAAGAAACTAATAAAAGAAAAAAATTAAAGATAGATTGAATTCAAGAAAGAGTTTCTTAAATTCAAGAAGTCTCTTCTTGAAATTGAATATTAACAACAACAATTAGCTAACAAAGAACTAATCGCCTTTGGTAGAAATTAAAAACAACAAATAGATTGTGAAACCCGACCCTTCAGAATACCAAGAACAACAATAAGCCTAAACTTATCACCTTTCTTGAATACCTATAAGTGATCTATAATTTCGAAAATGGTTTAATTCTTACCACCTTAAGTTGAGTCTTGAAGGTTGAAGAATAAATCCAAGAGTAGCCACACAAGAGTGCAAGAAACTCTCACAAGTTTTATTGATAATAATCTGAATAATTTACCTAAAAACAAAGAAGATACCTCTTTATATAGAGGGTGATTACGAAATTATCCTTAAATATTAGGAAATATTGTCCTAAACTACTTTGGACAACAAGTCCAACTAAAATAGGATAAGGTAAAACTCTAGGAAACCAAAACCAAGTCAATCTTGGAAAGTAATTCTACCAATCTTAGGAAAAGAAAAATATCAACCTTAACTAACTAGGAAAGCATTAAATATAGTCCTAGAATATATGAAAATAAGTCCCAAACCAATCTTTGACAGAATCTTGAAAATCTGGGAAATCTTGAAAATCATGAATTTGTAATTTACAAGCAACTTGGCACCAACTTGCACTCAACATCTAGCACGCCTATTATACCTTTCTTGGACATCAAGTAAGTCTTTTTATGCTATTAAAACGTGGTTTTATGTAGGACTTCATGGGCTGCAAGTTTTGAGCACATTTAGGTGCGAAATTGGTCAAATGACCTTGTTTTGCAACTTTTTAACTTGAGATCTTGTTAAAGGCCCTCTTTGTGATTCCAAAGTTTCATACTTATCCTTAAATAGAATTGAGCTTCCTAGGATGCTATCATTACCCACTTCTTTAACCATATCTGTCAACGGTGAACTATAGCCGTAAAGTGAGGCCCCCGAAGATAATATTTCTCAACTGTCGATCAATTTGACAATGATGCCCTCTTGAAAAAGCATTTTTCATTCAGTCTCCTAATAAACGAAAAAGGGTTTTTGGTGACACGAAAGTTGTGCTCGTTGCTCTCTTTCCTATTACACTGTGCTAAGTTGTCTTTCCGTTTCTCGCTGGATGACTACTATTGAAAAGGATGACGACTACTCCTAGTCTCTGGTCAATTACAGCTGATGCTAGAAGAGCTTTTCCTGCCGCCCACCCGAAGGAGACGAGGAATACTAACCACCATCCCGCTCGAACCTTTGCTGCCTAAGTTATATAGCTGACTGTGAGAAGGAAGCTTCAAGCTATGGCTGCCCCATGGGATGCTCATTTTAAACCTTTCTCCGGTCAATGTGAAAAAGAGAGAAGTGATGTAAACATAAGAATGGAAGGTTTGCTTGTCAGCTATCGGCCCAATAAGGCTGTTCTAGCTTTACCTACATTGCATGGGAAAGAGCAAATGCGAGGTGGGAAATGCCCGGCACGAATTATCTGATCAAGTTTTCTTTTTCCTATCACAGGCAGCTGGCAAAGCCGTGTTTGATTGTCGCATACATGCTCTATTACAACTTCGTTTATGCGCCAATCAATTGACATTGAAGTAGAGAAGGAATATTATTGATCACCATGTGGGTAGTCTCTATTAGGGTTTTCGTTTCATGTGCAATAAAAAGAAAGGAAGACCGGTGCGACTATAGTAATGCCAAGCATACCAGCAAAAAGACTCTTCCTACCCCATACTGACGAATGAAAGAAGTTCATCACGGATGATAGGACAAGCGATAGCAGTTCTATTCTTGCTCTTCATATTTCATACCATAACCAGACACGTTTGATTCATCGACGTTGGCGCTAGAGGCTCTACCCCCACCCACCAGCCCTTTATGGAGTTAGCGGACCAAGATAAAAAAATTCCCCAATATAATAAAAAAAGTAAGAACGGTTCCAAACCATTGAAATAGAAAGCACTAAAGACTGTTACGACCTGGCAGAAATGATCACCGTCAAGCACAAGAATCAAAGCTGAAATCTTACTACTCTTGTTAGTTGGGACATAGCATCCTATCTTGTTGATTCTCCTTTCCCACCGGCTCGAGCTCTAGCTTTCAGGGTGAATACGCAAGAAATTCACTATTAAAATTGACATGACACAATCCCTGAAGAGTATGATGTGCCCGGCCTTGCTTCTCTCGATCCCCACCCACCTCCCGTAGAGGCGGGTCAATATCAATATCTATACCAGAGATTGCTTTTAGCTTTATCTTTTCAGAGACACGAGAATTCCTTCTGTACCTATAAGAATGCTACTTAGCGAGAAGAATCTCTTGGCTCAAGAGCACTTGAATCTATTATTTTTGTGTCCCACATCCGCCTCTATTAAAGCATCTGCCCATTCCTCAATATAAGGAAATGCTACTCATGGATCAAAAAAGAAAGCTGGTGCCTCATCAGTAAGACTTGGTTCGTAGAGTAGAGGCCTTTCCCCAAGATATGGGTTTTAAGATCTTATCCTTACAGTCAAGTGGTTTCACTCCTTGACTAACATTTTCTATTCCGCTTCGATCGATCGTAAAAGGAAAGGAGAATAATTGAGATAGTATGTTATTCACAGACTGACTTGCTGCTTGCTTTCTTTGATGAACTTTTGAGTGAAGGGCGATACAAGTCAATTGAGACTTTTTTTACTACTTATTACATAGCGGACATTCATCAATCATAACTCAATTCTCGTCTTCTCTAGTGGGAATTCTGATCCCGAATAACTAAATAACATCAGTGAGGATGCCTATACCATGTCACAGTAGCTTCACTTTCAGCCTCTTAACCGCATGTGGCCTTTGGAGAAGCAAGTAATACAATTCTATCTCTTTCCTAAGGTATTAAGGTTTTTGCCCTTCTTGTGTCACGAGGTTTTTCCATTCACTTTCTTTTTTTAAGGATTGGAATGGAATCTTTCGGTAATGGTCTAACTAGTTCCACCCCTTTGATGGGGGAATGTACTTCATGTCCTAGTTTTTCTTACTTTCGGGGCCATTTCCTTCGCCCTTTCTTCTTAGTCTGAGGCATCTCCCTCTCGTCCTATTGTGGTATGTTAACTGTAAAGTCTTGGAAGTTAGGGTTTTTCAATCATTCCAATCCCTCCAGTCTTGGAAGTTTTATTAAGTCATTCTGCTATCATTCTAGTTGTTAGTAAAGTGACTGCCTAATGTCCGATCGTGTAACTGGCACCACAACTAATGAATGTCCTCAACTCGAAGAAAGGGAATAAGAATGATTATCAACATGTAAAAAAACCTCGGGTCATTGAAGACCATTACTTTACGATCCGTCATTGGACTTAGGAGTTTATCTCATCTGAAGCTACCATTTACTCGGTGGAACTTGAATTGGAAGTTGGTAACTAAGGTTGAAAATGGCTCTAGTGAAATTAACTGTATTTCAGCTCGCACATACAAAGAATCATTCTATCCTTTCGTCCTCGCTGCCGTAAGGAACGCCTTTACTCCCAAGATCAGATTCATTCACAACAACTTCTCCTTCTCTTGCTTCCCCGTTCTTCTCAAATATCATATATTTTTACTATACTGTAAAATCCTTAAGTAGGGCTCCTATAGCTCTTACCATCAAATAGACTCTCTCTAATATACTGAACGGTTTTTCTGTCTCACTATTCCTTGGGGTTTTAGAATGAGTTGTTATTATTGTTTCTTTCTAGCACGTTCCATTTACAAGGGCCCAGTTGCTGACCTAAGGAGGTCATCATCAATTCTTGATTCTTGAAAGCAGGTGTTCCACTCAATTTTCTTTGAAAGCTGGGTTAAAGAGCAAAAGCCTGGTTTCCAAGTTAGTCTTCAAGCCAAAAAGTCTACATTTCCTATGTCCTACTTCTAATATTTCATATATGAAATTAGGATTTCAAAAATATACTGTGGGTTATAAATAGGCCATGCACGTGACACTAAGCTATAGTATGTGCGATTTATGAACTATTTTGAGTAGCTCTTTATGAAATGTGATCAGGGAAGAAAGAATTTCCATTGTAGAACCTTGTAGTCTACTTCACTTATTAGGTGTTTGATGAAATTCCTAAGAGAGTTACACCATGGGTAATCTTCCTAATTATTAATCGATTTCTGCTAATGCCTCATAGATTGTTATTTCTAGAGGTGTTGGTTTATTCTAAAAACTTAAGGGTAAGCTCTTTGAGATATGTATGGCTAAAACCCGTATTTTAGAAATTGAACTTCATCAATATTTGTGTGAATATGGCAAGAATAAAGTTGAATTGTTGCAGCGATTGTTATTTTAAATGAATTGGTGTTTTAACCTATTATGCTGAAAGATGTGTCTCAACATGATCAACGTGCTATCTTTATAATTTGAAAGGGGAAAAACATATTTATTATGTACTGAAAGTCTTATCCCTTAAATTTAGATTGACGTTGCATTGTTGTGTCATCTACGTGACGTCTTATCTATGCTTATAATAAAGTGCTCTTGTGTGCACCTACTACCCTAAATGGAAAAGCTAATATTGAAATTGGGGACAATGTAAAATACGGCCTAGTGCCAAGAATGTTGTGATAAGTTGCGTCCCCAAGTTCCTATGTAATGATATATGTGAAACAAAATGATTAGTGAGAAGGGAACAACACCTTGGTAAGACGGCCTAGCCGAGATCGGACTCCGCTCACTATAGGTGTGAAATTGTGAATGAACTCCGGAAGAAAGGTAATTGAGATTGTTATTGAAGTACATGTCTCAAATGAGGAAACCAAACTGATCGAGTCGAGATTGGTCTCCGCACAAGATAGCGATGGTATTGTGAACAAATGATGAATAACATAAAATGGCCCAAACTAAAGTCTATGGAAACATGATGTGAAAATTGTATGATTCTTTTATATTAATAATGTTTTGATCATTTAAAGCTTTTGAGTTATACTTGTGATTTCCTTATTTTTGCATGAAATTCTTTCTAACTACATGGTGTTTAGTTATACATATTAGTGATATTCGATGGCACAAACACCTCCTTTGTTGGGGGCTCTATTTCTTTAAACTGATGTATGTGTTTCTATAGTAGGCAGTGTTATTCGCAGCTAGTGCTGCATCATCCTTACAGCTGACTTGGTGAGCCCCACTTCACTTCGGGGTCCTGTTTCACCTGTTTATCATGTAATTTGTATTTTAGGTATATCCGGAGCCTTCTTACCGGAATTTCCATATTACATTACTCTTTAGTTGTGCTTAGAGGCTCCACAGACAGGTTAAGGGCAGTGTCGGGTCTTGGAATTAATGTAGAAATATTGGGGGTTGGAAAATATTTGTAAAACATGTAATATTTTGATAATTATGATTTAAGATGCTAATGGAAATTAAAGGGAAGTTGGTAGTGAAATACTTACTGAGTATGATTACTGGAGCCCATATCCTATTTATTCATGAATTAGTTTGGGTAAGATGAAACCTAACAGGCTTGCTCAGTCGGGTTTACTCGATTGGGCGCCTGTCGTGCTCCTCGGTTTTTGGGGTGTGACAAACTTGATTTCAGAGCCTTAGGTTTTAAAGTGTCCTAGGATGTCTTGGGATCCATGTCTAGTAGAGTCCTTCTTATTAGTGTGTAGTCAGCCACTTCTATAAGTTGGAGGCTATTCGGACATTTAGGATCTTTATCCTTCTTTGATACTCTAGATCGTGCAGTAGAGCTCAAGATAGGGAGCTAATTTCCATTATGTGTTAAAATCAAGGTGAGTAATTCATGATTTTAGAAGCGGTAAGGAGGGAATAATCCCACCATTGAATTTGAGGCAGATTGCCAAGAGTTTGTTAGATGAATGTATCAAGCCATAGAGGCATTCTTAGAACTTGTTGCTAAGAGGAGTACACTTGTTCCAATTAATGTCTCTTCACCACCAGATCATGCCGTATACTAGTATGTTACCTACATACGTTAGAGATATAAAGTCGAGGGGTATTGATTAAGATATTGCCCTTTCATCTTAAAGTCACCAGGTAAGTCACTCCTTAGTACATCAATATGAACAAAACAAAACTTCAACTTGTTGTATACCTAACTCCATATTGAATAGTCCTCATAAACATGGACCTACTATGATGTGAGTCACTAAAAATTGTAAGTAACTACTTTTTGAAGGACATGTATTATTTGTGAATCCAGTCTATCACAAATTCTCTTATTTACATCCTCTTATGGAATTAAGTTCGATAAATATGTCCTTGAATGTAGTTATAACTCAATGATTAATACTTCCCACTTTCTTACCTAAATTTTCAACAAGGGACTACATCCAATGAATCTCTTATAAAATCTTTTTATGGACAATGTCTGCTCATTTGTGCCTATGCTTGCACCTTCGTAAAGTTTACCAATGTGGTGTCAACTTCCAAGTAAAGCATCCTAGTGTTGTGATCCTTTTTGAGTCACTCTTTTACTTGCTTGTGTATATGGATTTTATATGGTTTGAACAATCCCTCTACTATCTTGCGAGTATAATCATGAAAGCTTCTCAATGTCTAGTAACATAAGAGCTTACTTAACACAAATCACATGAGTGCATGTTGTTTACCGTGAAAATGATAAAAATAATTAAATTCACAAATGGGATTCAAAAAATGTGTGATCTATTCTAGAGCTAGTTTGTAAGGGTGATTAGTGCTGAAACGTTAAGTATGGCTATAAAGATTGAGCTGAACAAAGTGATTATCGAACCTGTAAGGGGATGTTCTCAGGCTTAGGGCAAGGCAGTAGATACCCGATCTTGGTCTTACCAAGGGTAGTCGGGAAAATGATAATAGGTAAGGATATAGATAAACAAGGTTTCATACCGACAATATTGAACTAAATGACGAAGAAAAAATGAAGAACAATAATGCTAGACCGACCTCGGGTTGAAGAACACTGGTAACTTTGAAGAAAGAGAGAGAGAGAGAGAGAGAGAGAGAGAGAGAGAGAGAGAGAGAGAGAGACTATTGCTTATTGGTGAAATGGAGCAACATCAGCCCCTTACAAGCTGGGGTAAGTCCCCTTTATATAGGAGAAGTGATAGCATCCTAGGAAGCTCAAATATATTTAAGGATAAGTATGAAGCTTTGGAATCGCAAAGAGGGCCTTTAACAAGATCTCAAGTTAAAAAGTTGCAAAACAAGGTCATTTGACCAATTTCGCACCTAAATGTGCTCAAAACTTGCAGCCCATGAAGTCCTACATAAAACCACGTCTTAATGGCATAAAAATGACTTACTTGATGTCCACGAAAGGTATAATAGGCGTGCTAGATGTTGAGTGCAAGTTGGTGCCAATTGGCTTGCAAATTACAAATTCAAGATTTTCAAGATTTCCAAGATTTTCAAGATTCTATCCAAGATTGGTTTGGGACTTATTTCCATATATTATGGGACTAAATTTATTGCTTTCCTAGTTAATTAAGGTTAATATTTTCCTTTTCCTAAGATTGGTAGAATTACTTTCCAAGATTGACTTGGTTTTGGTTTCCTAGAGTTTTACCTTTTCCTATTTTAGTTGGACTTGTTGTCCAAAGTAGTTTAGGACTTTATTTCCTAATATTTAAGGATAATTTCGTTATTACCCTGTATATAAAGGGGTATCTTCTTTTTTTTTTAGGTAGATTATTCAGATTATTATCAATAAAACTTGTGAGCTTTTTCTTGCACTCTTGTGTGGCTATTGTTGGATTTATTCTTCAACCTTCAAGACTCAACTTAAGGTGGTAAGAATTAAACACTTTTTGAAATCTTAGATCACTTCTAGGTATTCAAGAAAGGTGATAAGTTTAGGCTTATTGTTGTTCTTGTTATTCTAAAGGGTCGGGTTTCACAATTTATTTCTTGTTATTAATTTCTACCAAAGGCGATTAGTTCTTTGTTAGCTAATTGTTGTTGTTAAGATTCAACTTCAAGAATAGACTTCTTGAATTCAGGAAACTCTATCTTTAATCCAATCTATCTTTTATTTTTGTCTTTTATTCGTTTCTTTATTTTCTTTTAGCTTCCGCACGTTTCTTATTTTTCTTTAGTAATTCATGAATCCCTATCATGTTGCTATCAAGTGGTATCAGAGCTTAGGCTAATCAAGATTTCAATATTGATAATTTTGGGAGGTTCTTGATTAAAAAAAGAAGAACGTAAAAACAAAAAAATGAACTTCAGCCTACAAAAAGTGTTCTTGTACTATTTGGTTTCCATGTCAAAAAAGAAAACAAGTAGAGGGGACCCTAGTTCTTGAAAATTAAGGAAACTTCTTTCCTAATTCTTGTGAGTTTGGGGTTTGCTAAATTCTTTCCTTTTTTTTTTCTCCAACCAACTCCTATTCTTTCTAGATTTGGTCTGCCACTTTCATTTTTCTCTTTCTAACTCCTTATTCTTATCACTACGGGTTGTGACTTGTTAGATTCATAATAAATCTGCAGATTAACTACCAAGAGTTTCTTAGAGTGGAAAAAGGTAAGAGAGGTGAAAACATTAGAAGAAAAAAGCCAAATATTCAATACACTTATTTCTTTCAATATTTGTTCAAGATGTTTCAAAGAGGTAGTTATGAAGAAAGGAGTAGAGCTATGACTCAACAATTTGAAAGGTCAAACTTACAACATGCTGAAGCTAAGGAAGACAATGGTAAAGTTATTTTTCAAACAAGTGCTAAAGTGATGTCTCATAATTGTGCCCTTAGAATTGACAAAGAGTTTGGCTATAACTCAATTAGCACTTATATGGTTGAGAAATTGAACCTGTATTATGTTGAGCATATTGAACCCTACATGTTTGGAGGAGTAAAGGTAGATAAGAGAGTCTTATTGCTATTCTTAATTGGAAGGTATGAGGATGCGGTCTGGTGTGATGTGATTCCCATGAATAATTATCATGTCTTGTTGGGAAAACCAGGGTATGTCTATAGAAGAGCTACATATGACATGGAAAAAAATAGATGCTCTTTTGAGGTTAGCGGGAAGAAACTCATTCTTGGACCTTTGACTCTCTCACAAATTCATGAAGATGAAAAGATTGTTGAAGAGAATATGAAAAAATATTAGAGTGAAAAGGATGAGAGGAGTAAGGGAGTGCATGTTGGCATCCCAAGAGAGTAAAAAGGAGAGGATATGTTGAGTAAAGAGAGTGTGATGTCAAGAAAGGAAAAGAGTAAGCTGGAGAGGAAAGAAAAAAGAGAAGGCCATGAGATACAAAAAGGCTTTGAGGTAGCGAGAGAGAAAAATGGTTTGAGATATGAAAAAGAAGAAAACTTTAGTGAGAGAAAAGAGGCTAAGGGTGTTGAAAAGATAGTCTTGAGGTAAAAGCCAAAGAGAGTGTAAGTAAGAAAATATGTTCTTTACTTCTTAACCCATTAACTCTTTCTTGTTTTAGTTCTTGTATTTTTGTGCAGCCACATGTTGAAAGATCTTCTAAAAGGATAGGTGAGGCGAAAGCGATGGTGGAAATGTATCCTAGTGGATTCCAACATGAATTTGGAAAAGTCAATTATTGTTTGATGGTGAAAGATAAAAGCTTGGTTTATGACACGGAGTTCCTTAAAGCCATTGCTAAGTTGGAAACATTGCAAAAAAGAATACAAGGTGATGTTGATCCATTATTAGATAATTCCAAGTATGGTATGTATAATTGGTTTATTCGAATTCTTGGTCTTCTTGGACACCTAAGGTATGTTTGAAGGTACTGAACTATACTCTAATTTCTTATGTTGATGAATTTATAATGGTTAAGGATGATGGTCTTTTGATGCATATCAAGTCATTAATAGTAATATCTAAGTTCAAGTGCAAGAGTAATTTGCTTCTTTTTGAAATTGAGTTCGACGTGGATGATTATGAATTCCAACATCGTAGAACGAGGCTTGCGAATGATTTAAATATTTCTTCTTCTCTTATTCAAGTGTCTAGTGAGCTTTCATAGGATAAATTGCTAGAGAGTTATTCTTTAAGCCGTGTTGACTGTGAGCTTGTACAAGTGTTTACTACTAGTAAAGAGGATATGCATGATTATGGTGACGCTTGTGATCAAGTACTCTTTCATAAACCTATGCATGACTCTTTATGTAATAGCTTGAGTAATTATTTAGGATCCATTGATGTTGCGAATATTATTGGGGAAAGTTGTAATCATGAGTTTGAATGTATTGAAACTTTTATTTTGGGAATTATGGGTTCTTCTAACCTTCTTGAGGATTTATGTGCTTCATTGAATAGGTTATATGTTGAAGAATCTATGGAATTTATAATTGATACTTGGCTATATCATAAATGTGTCTTATTTGATACATGCATCAGATATACTTGTTTTAAATGGACACATGATCAACTTTTGTAATTTCATTGTCATGCACATTTTTTCACTACCTTAAGAGAGGTATTTATGGGACAAATCTAAGTAGGTATAAAGTTTATCGGGATGATGATGTCCATATGCTGTATAAAGAAGTATTTACACTTATTAGGCTTAATTGGGTTAAGTGGATATAAAGATCCGGCTGGTCATTTTTGAAATTTACGCCCCGATCCCCAATTTAACTTTTCCCCTAAGTTCATTTATGCTATTGTGGTTTTTTGGGAGGTTCGGTTCTAAAATTTGGAGTGTTTTGGGACACTTAGTCCCTAAATGAGAGCTTTATAGTTGAAAAATAGCCCGTATTCGGAACAGTGTTAAGACGACCTCTGAACGGAAATTCGATGGTTCCATTAGCTCCGTTAGGTGATTTTGGGGTTGTGCGCGCATTCAGAATGTATTTTGGAGGTCTGTAGCTCATTTAGGTTTGAAATGCCGAAGTTTGGAATTTTTGGAAATCCGATCGATAGGTGAGATTTTTATCCGGGAGTCAAAATGGAATTCCGACAGTTGCAGTAGCTTTGTTAGGTGATTTTGGATATGTCTGCAAATTTTCAGGTCATTCGGACTTCGTTTGGTCGCGTTTTTGATAGCATGTAGGTTTCGGAAGATTTCGTTGAAACTTAGTCTTGAATTCGCCGTGATTTGATGGTTTTCCGTGTTTAAGGGCATGGTTTTATGATTGGAACAAGTTTGTATCGTGTTTTGGAGTAGGTTGGTGATTTTCGTTGGGGTCCCGGGGGCCTCAGGATGAATCCGGGGGTCCAAACGGACCATTTTTGGCTAAATGAGGGGTCAAGTCTGCTGTCATAAGTGTAGCAGACATTTGCTCTTCGCGATCGCATTAGTATCCATGCAATCGCATAGAGTACTGGACAGCTCAGAAATTTTTACTCTTCACGATCGCGAAGAGTGGGATGCGATCGCGTAAGGTCAGGATTGGGTTCAATGCGATCGTAGTAGCGGGATCGCGATCGCGTAGTGTTGTTCAGCTGGGCATCGCGATCGCATAAGGATCCACGTGATCACGTAGAACGAAATGCGGACCCTTAAATTTGTTCATCACGATCGCAAGCCAAGGGCTGCGATCACATAGAGATAACTGGCGTTACAGAAGGGTTTAAACCATAACATTTCAGCCACGAACTTATAGTGTATTTCCTCCATTTTTGAGTTACTTGAGAGCTAAGTAACGGGATTTGAAGGGGATTTCATCGGGAAAACTTTGGAGGTAAGTTTTATGGTCTAAATACACGATTTTATCTTAGAATCTTCATCTATTTCAATGAAAATGGAAGGATTAATGGGGGATTTTTGCTCTAAGCCTGGGTTAAGGTAAATCATCGATTTGAATGGGCAAACGGAGCCTGATTTTGATAAACTTTATATGTATGGACTCATGTTGAGATGAGGATTCCGAAAATATAAATTTTGTAATTTTTCGAGAAGCGTATCGAACGTCGGATTTTGGCAACTTTGTGGTTATTGGTGTAAATCGAGTTGTTTCGATTGGGTAATGTCCCTTTAGCCTATTTTGAATCATTTCTATTGATTTTGATCAGATTCTACACCCATGGAGGCCGATACTCATGGGAAGGGAGTCGTTTCTTAGCGATTTTGTACCGGAATTTAGGTAAGTGACTTGTCTAACCTTGCGTGGGGGAACCTTCTCCCCTAGGATATTATGTGCTGATTTAAATGCCTTGTATGCGAGGTGACGGTCGTGTACTTGCGCAGATTGTTGAAAAAACACCTTACTTTAACGGTTCAAATCGTGATATTCTTGATATTTAATTTATTCAGTTATAAGACTTATCTGATGTTTGTTAGAGAAGCATGATTAGATAGGATTATCTGTCTAAGTGCCAACTTGTCTTAATTGAACTTCCTGGAACTTGTTGAGACTGGATTTGGTGTAATTTGTAGCTATGTACTTCATATTTCTCTGTGTTTTTCCTCTTACTGATTGTGTTTATGTTTGTGGACTACGGGTTCAATTTCCGGAGATCCGAGGGCTGCGGGTTCGATTCCCGGAGACCCAGAGATACTGATATACGGACTGCGGGTTTGATTCCCGAAGATCCTGAGATATTGAGATACAGACTGCGGGTTCAATTCCTGGAGATCCGAGGGCTGCAAATTCGATTCCCAAAGACCCAGAGGTACTGATATATAGACTGCGGGTTCAATTCCCGGAGATGCTATGATACTGAGATAATGACTGCGGGTTCAATTCTCGGAGATCCTGTAAGACTGATATATCGACTGCAGGTTTGATTCTCGGAGATCCTAAGTTATGAGTATAAAGAGGGACTGCGGGATTCCCGGAGATCCTGGACTTGTTGATTTGTATTTTGTTCTGTTGGTTACTCCTTGTTAGCTTAATTGTAGACGGTTGCAATATTTACTTTATTGCTGTTATTTCAGTCTTATTCTTTTTTGAACTGCTCGATATTATTATTATCATTATGTTATTATTTCTCGGTAGGGCCCTGACCTTCCTCGTTACTAATTCATCGAGGTTAGGCTTGGCACTTATTGAGTACCGCCGTGGTGTACTCATACTACTCTTCTGCACACTTTTGTTGTGCGGATCTAGGTACATCAGATCGGGCGCATTACAAGTTATTTAGGAGCACCTTCCGGAGACTTGAGGTACGATCTGCTACGTCCGCGGATCCGGAGAGTCCCCTTCTATTCTCATTAGTGATATCAGCTATTTCCCTTATTTCCATTATATAGACATTCTTGATGTATAGAGCCACAGTTGTACTCTTTCTTATTCTGTGTTGCCCGTGAGTTTCCGGGTCTTGGTAGTGTGTCTTCTTCTGGTATTTGGTGAAGTGTATGTGCCGAGCGGCACTTATTACATTTCTTTTACATTATTCCGATGTTATAATAACTTTTGTTCATAAGAGTTGTACATTCTGCATCGTGTTAGGCTTACCTAGTCATGAAGACTGGGTGGCGTCATGACAGGTTCATGATTGGTGAACTAGGGTCGTGACAGTGGAGACATGGTCACTATCTTGTTTTATTCTTACCATTTTTAGTGGATGCCATGTTTTAGTGCATGTCTTTGTTTTCTTGCAAAGTTGAAATTCGAGGATGAATTTTCTTCAAGAAGAGGGGAATGATAGCATCCTAAGAAGCTCAAATCTATTTAAGGATAAGTATGAAGCTTTGGAATAGCAAATAGGGCCTTTAACAAGATCTCAAGTTAAAAAGTTGCAAAACAAGGTCATTTGACCAATTTCGCACCTAAATGTGCTCAAAACTTGTAGCCCATTAAGTCCTACATAAAACCACGTTTTAATAGCATAAAAAGGACTTACTTGATTTCCAAGAAAGGTATAATAGACGTGCTAGATGTTGAGTGCAAGTTGGTGCCAAGTTGCTTGCAAATTACAAATTCAAGATTTTCAAGATTTCCAAGATTTTCAAGATTCTATCCAAGATTGGTTTGGGACTTATTTTCATATATTATGGGCTATATTTATTGCTTTCCTAGTTAGTTAAGGTTAATATTTTCCTTTTCCTAAGATTGGTAGAATTACTTTCCAAGATTGACTTGGTTTTTGTTTCCTAGAGTTTTACCTTTTCCTATTTTAGTTGGACTTGTTGTCCAAAGTAGTATAGTACTTTATTTCCTAATATTTAAGGATAATTTCGTGATCACCCTCTATATAAAGGGGTATCTTCTTTTATTTTAGGTAGATTATCCAGATTATTATCAATAAAACTTGTGAGATTTTTCTTGCACTCTTGTGTGGCTACTCTTGGATTTATTCTTCAACCTTCAAGACTCAACTTAAGGTGGTAGGAATTAAACCCTTTTCAAAATCTTAGATCACTCTAGGTATTCAAGAAAGGTGATAAGTTTAGGCTTATTGTTGTTCTTGTTATTCTAAAGGGTTGGGTTTCACAATCTATTTCTTGTTATTAATTTCTACCAAAGGCGATTAGTTCTTTGTTAGCTAATTGTTGTTGTTAGGATTCAACTTCAAGGATAGACTTCTTCAAGTCAAGAAACTCTTTCTTGAATTCAATCTATCTTTAATTGTTGTCTTTTATTTGATTCTTTATTTTCTTTTAGCTTCCGCATCTTTCTTGTTTTTCTTTAGTAATTCTTGAATCCCTATCTTGTTGCTATCAAGAGGGGACTCGGTAAAGTATGTATATATCATTTAAAAGAGTAGAAGAATGTGATAGCCTATCGCACGTCATCTCAGCAGGCTACAGATAGACCAGCCCTATCAGGTGTAGCCATGTGCTCGGTGACCTCTTTCCTCACCATGACATCCCATGCTTCCTTCAATTCGACCATTGACAAGCCCTAAGGCCAAGAACTCGATCGTGACCTTCTACCCTCGAGGTCTCGTGGAAGGCTTCAAAATTTTCTTGATAGCAAAAATTAAGCATTCTTATTTTACCGCATACAGATAGTCTTTGTATTTATAATGAAGAAGTGGTGGGAAATGATTCTAACACTCAACTCCCCGAGCTACTTTTATCATCATTAAGTTAGAGATTTGAATCACAGTGTAATCTTCTGTGACAGATGCCATATCTCATAGGTCTCTATTTGATATCCTGTCGTTACCACTCCTCGAGACACTTTAAATGTATTCTTTTGGGTTGCTGGTCGCTGATGTTAATTTTGGATTTGAGTGTTTGCTTTGATTTTTTGTTTCATTGGTTAATAGAGGCCCATTTCGGTCCCATTATCGTCCTTCAGGATAACTCTTGGTCGACCTTATGGATTGGTGCTTACTAGAGTTTACTAGGTTACTCGGGGACTGCGCATCTTGTTTCGGGGCCTTCGGGGGTGCTGCCCCAGATGTAGGTTGTCTTCAGATACCATGAACCCCTAATTGATGTTGGTGTAGACGGTCCAATCGGGCCACATGAGATAGAATTATGTTTCCTTTTTGGCACTTGTTTGCTTT
>JASVEL010004729.1:0-176046 GCA_032618575.1 Nicotiana noctiflora | reverse complement strand
AGTCGACATCTATTTTCGAGAACCAGCTCTCGCTTTAGCGCCGGTCACCCACTACGTGCTCATCCACCTTGTCGGAGATCGTGCGGAACAGCTCTGTGATACGGTGACGTACCCGCACACGGTGTTTATCGACTACGAGGCTGCGTACGATACGGTCCCTAGCGAGGTACATACGGGAGGTGCCCTGAGGCTGCGTCGTGCTCTAAGCCTCACATCGTACTAATCATGGACATGTACGACTGAGCTAAGTCCGTAGTCAGACAACGGGTGGCGACTCGCACCATTTCCCGCGGTTGCGGGGCTCCACCACGAGCGACCGCGCTAGCCTCCTCGTTCGCCTCGGCAACGGACGCTTTCGACGCGGCATATTCAACGCGGACGTACCTCGGTGTACGCTATTTCGTCGACGACATAAGCTCTGCAGACGAGACGAGGGTCTGTGCTAACGCAGAGGCCGAGACGTACGATGACGTACTCGAGTCCACGCGGTTCAAGCTCCAGCAGTGCTCAAGACAGAATATCCGGAGCAGGGGCCAGCCTCCGAGTCGAAACGAGCCGCGGAGCGCGATGATCGGGATCCCGACGCCACGCCCAAGGATAAGTTTCAGTACACCTCGAACCCGCGGATCCGCGGGAACCGGGAGACAGACCTGGACGTTACTCACCACATACAACGCGGGCGGTCGGGCCGAGGCTCGCACCGCAGTCCCCGCGTGACAGCTGCTGCGCGCAAACCCGGGCGGGAGCCGCGTAGCCGCGGCCGGGGACCGGCCACGCCGTACGGGACTCGAGGTCGTCGACGAAGCAAATCTCATGTTCGCAGGACGACGGTCGCTGAGACGAGGATGCCTAGCGGGACGCGCGGCTCGGCCCGGCTGAGCTAGACATCGGAACGAAAGCGATGCCCGAGGACGCGAGGCGGCCCCGCCGGGACGAGTGACACGCGAGGCGCGAGGCTTCGGCGGTTCGGCACGTGCGAGCGAGGCGCCCGACGCCCGGCGCGGCGAGTCGCGAGCCGGCCACGCGTGGCCCGCGCGAAGGCGAGGCGAGAGAGCGCCCGCAGACACCGGGGAGAAAGCGCACGCACGCGCACACGGCCGCGGACGCGATTCCCGGCGCACACGCACCCCGACAGCAGCCGCGCAGGTCGGAGCACCGCGCGCAGCAGTGCGCCTTCGCTTTTTTTCGTTCTCCTCGCTCGCGCGCGGGCGCGCGTGGCAGACCGCCCCTATACGCATTAGTTACGTTCTATCGCGGCAGTCCTTCGGTAGTCATCGTTACGATATCATCGTACGCCCCGCTATTTATCAGTATTTATGTCTCCTTATGTTTAGATAATTTTTACGCGTTGTATGCTAAAGATACTAACGCGTTTTTGTTTTTGTTTTTGTTTGCTTTTCCTTTCCCCTCGCGCTCGAGGGTCGATTGTGAATGCAACCCCCTCTCGCTCTCCCTATATGAGGCGTCCGTCTCACATATTACCCTCCCCGCACCTCACCTCGTGTTAATATACCGAGTCATCGTTGTTGTTATTTGTAAATAGTTACAAGCTAATACTGAGCTACGAAATTAATAAGTGTTGTATCTCGTAAACGTGAATTTCTTTTTAAAAATAATTATAAAAAATTATGGACTATTATATAGTAAAGACATAACAATAGTTAATAAATAAAAACTTTTTAAATCAAACATTTATTTAAAATTAATTATCACAGTAGTATTAGTGGTAACATACAATAATTTTTATTTTAATTACGACAAACTCCCAACTTAATAATTTATACTTAGGAAAAAAGTAATTTTGAGTAGTTAACGATTTATTAAAAAAAATTAAAGATTTATAAAGTTAGTTATATATAATTACATAAAATTTTATTAAGCGAGCCCAATACATATATTCGGGACATAAACCCTAAAATGTCATGAAACTAAACCTCACACGTAAGCTTAGCGGTATTTTATGAGTGCTTCGTCGTGGACAAATCCCAATTCTGCCTTAAAGAGTTTGCGACATATGAATCACATTAACGAGGAGAGATTACCACGGTAAAAGCTACTTTGTGTCGGGAAAAAAAAAATGCTACTATGTGCTGTGTGCTGTACGAAGCACAAAACCCATTAAAACTTGTGACATCATCTTTCTCGAATTGTCACTACCAAATCATCCTTCAATCCTCCGCCTATCGATCCCACCACTGCCCACTACCCCGCTCCCCGCTCTTCCCGGCGGCGAATCACGTAGGATCTTCTTAAACCTCTCAAATTCTCTGCCCTAATTCACTATCACAATTCCAAATGATTCCGTAACGAGTCGCTTACTCACAGATCTAATTCAAATTTGTTAAAACCAATTGAATCAATTTGGATCAAAGTCCGAATATGGATCAATTCGAGGCTTATTTTCGGAGAGCAGATTTGGATCAGGATGGTCGGATCAGTGGCGCTGAGGCTGTTGCCTTTTTTCAAGCCTCCAATTTGCCCAAACCGCTTCTTGCTCAGGTTCCCTCCTTTTCTTTACTCCCCTCTTCTTTTGTATATGCACTACTTCTGAGGAGAAGAAAGGAAATTGATCCTAGTTTTTGATGGATTACTAATTTATCACGATTCTGCTTGCTGGTTCTATCGTACGAGTCGTTTTCTTTGATTTGAATTTTCTAAGTCCAGTTGCTACTATTACTTGTTAAACCATGTTTGGTTCGAATCCGGCTACAACATTCAGTGGGAGCATTATTGATCGAGATGCAACTGGTTTGGGCACAATTATTAAATTAAAGAAAAAAGATTGTTAATCCAAATCTGCTTTAGTTTTTAGAATTCCTTGTTAAGTATTGATTGGGTTAGGAATTTAACTATATGGCTAAGAAGGAAGATTCAGAGTGTTTGTCACAGTCGATATCAGCTGGAGGCTGTTTTTCAATTTACAAATGAAAGATTCAACCTCTATTAGCTTCAATTTACACTTATCTTTTTCCCCACCATTTCTTCCTCCGACGCAGTAGTTCTAGAAATTGCATACTTAGTTTCTATCTTCATTCATGGCAATGTTCTTTATCAAAGCACAACATTTCACTTACGTGATAAGACATGTTCTTCACATGCCTAATCTGCCTACATATGGATGTTGTTATGCATCACTTGCATTGCAATGACACGCCTTTCTGCCTCTTCTTCTGTCACTTCATGTATTGTCTATGATTACCTGTTCGATGTGCTAGCTGCTGTGGACTGGGCTCGAAGCATTTCAGTCAGCTGAGCTTGCAAACTCGTTGCAATGCAGCAGAAAAGGGGTGGAAAGACATGGTTAGGTTCAGCAAAAAAAAGAGAGGAGAAACTTGCAATTGTTGCGTTAGATGAATATTTAGGAACTCAACATAAACAATCTTAAAGTGAGTAGCAGATATGAGATACCTGAAAAGTTTATTTAATGGGTATTAGTGAAATGGCTATGTGGATTATAATTTTGGAAACCTCCACTTTATGTCTTGTAATACAACATGGTGAATAGCTGTCTGATAACTTGGAAAAGAAGATAGTCTGTTGTAGTGTTGCAATATAAAACTATAATTACCACTAAAATGTGTTAGAGCCACTGGAGAATGTAAAAGAAGTTGCAGCTTTATCAAAATATGTAAAGAACCTGCCGATAGCTTTGTGGTTCAGGCTGTTAGAGTGGTAAGGCTCAGTCATTACTGTTGTTGATATTTGATTAAGTTGTGCAACATCAATTATGATACTTGCCAGAAGACAAACTCTAAAAACAGATTTCAAGATAATCGAGATATGAAAGAAGCTTTTAGTTCGTAAATAGTCTGTGTGCAACTCCTGTTGGATGTCTGGATCTATCAATTAACTCGTGTCTTCTCACTAGCTCTTGTAAAATGTCTGGATCTATCAGCTTCCTAGTGTTTCTCATTATATTTCATGTTCTCTTTCGCTTTTATGCAGATATGGACATATGTTGATCAAAGTCATACTGGTTTTCTCAGCCGCCAAGAATTTTTCAACTATCTTAAGCTTGTTACAGTGGCGCAAAAACGAGAGTTGACCCCTGAAATAGTGAAAGCTGCACTATTTACCCCAGCTTCAGCTAAAATTCCTCCGCCCCAGATAAACCTTGCAGCCATACCAGGTCCTCGTCCAGTGAATAATGTTGGTTCTGCAGTCCCTTCAGTTAGTGGTGCTGCAGTGCCTCCAGTCAGTGGCGCTGCTCCAATAACAGCACCAAGTATTGGCATTAGGGGTCAACAGGGCTTTCCAGCTCAGCAAAGCCAGTATGTGAGGCCTCCTCGACCACCCATTCCGAGCTCCACTTTTCAGTCTCAACCAGGTGTTTCTGGTCAAGGAATGCCAGGTGCAGGTACCATGGCAGGTTTTAGTCC
The DNA here is from genome assembly GCA_032618575.1 of Nicotiana noctiflora. Lineage (NCBI taxonomy): Eukaryota > Viridiplantae > Streptophyta > Magnoliopsida > Solanales > Solanaceae > Nicotiana > Nicotiana noctiflora. Next base: position 171,667 of record JASVEL010004729.1, on the reverse strand, counting down.
TGCCAATTCCTCTGGTTGGCTTGCTGGTAATGGTGGCTCCCAAGCAGCTGTTACTTCCCAAGCTCCTAATGTAGGTATCAGTTCTAGAAGTCAAGATGGATTTCATCATGCTTCTCCACAGCAGAACCAACAAAAGACCACTTATTCGGCACTACCAGGTTCATCTAAATTAAATGATGCAACTTTGCGTGGCAACCAGCCAGATGCAAAGGACTCTAAAGCTGTTCCAGTCTCAGGAAATGGATTTGCATCTGACTCGCCTTTTGGAGATGCCTTTTCAGTTGCACCAGTTCAACCAAAACACAACTCTGCAGCAAATATATCTTCTGCTAGCAGCTTACCAGTCTCACCATCCATCATCAATGCATCTGCAGGGCTACAACATCCAGTAAAGGCCCACCTAGTCGATCAACGAGTTGCACTTCCACAGCAACCAGTAAACCAGCATCAGCAAGCTCAGTTGACTGGGAGACCAAACCAACAGGTCTTAGTGCCTCTGTCTGGTCAGTCTCAGCTTCCTTGGCCAAGAATGACTCGGTCTGATTATCAGAAGTACAGCAAAGTATTTATGGCTGTGGACACGGACAAGGATGGAAAAATTACTGGCCAGGAGGCAAGGAACCTGTTTCTGAGTTGGAAGTTGCCTCGAGGTGTGACTGGTTTACTGCAATACTATCTTGATCTAGTTATGAAATACCATGTTCCTTCTGGCTGTTTTCATTCTGAGATAGATCATAGATATTATATTTGGTATGTCAATTATCTATTGCCCGTTTCCTAACCATCAACTGAATGTGTCATATATCCGACTTGGGATATCAAATAATTGTTGCTGTTCTTGCAGTTAGAAGCCTTAGATTTTTATGATTGGGGCTCTGGGACATGGAATGATCTCTGGTAGCTTGTAAATATTTAAAAAGTTGCTCTATGAGTTCTGTTCTGTTTGTTTCTTCTTTTTGGGAAGCGCAAGCCCTTAAAGCCCCTTAATCTTCTAGAACGTGCTATTTTCCCTTCCACTCTGGCAGCTGTGTTATTCCACCATTCCATAGCTTCATGTTTAGTCTCTTCATACAGCTCTAAAAGTTGAGGTTGAAGTAGGAGATAGTTGGGTAGCCTTGGAGCTCTTAGTTTACTAACTAGAAATAGACATTAACTATGTAAGTGTTGCTTGATACACTTATTTTTACTTAAATTTTAATTAGCTAGACGCTTAAGAGCTCAGTGGGTTTGTTAGATTCCAATTAAAAACTGTGCAAATGTCAAATGAAGCAGGTAAAAGATTTATATCATCTACTTTGGTGTACATTTACAGGTTTTTATAAAATTGGTTACTTCTTATGAACTCTAATTCCTTATTTTGAAGAGCTTAAACCATATACATTATCTAGTTAGTCATGATTTCTCCCTCTGAAATTGGGTATTTGAAGTACTTCTAATTGATACTTCATATTAATCAAAATAGAGCAATTAGGTATCACTAAATCTAGACAGTAATCACCCAATTTAGAAACCAATAAGTTTTTATGGCTATAAGACAAAAGTAGTTCACTTTTGTAATTATGATATGGTTGTTACTTCACTTGGCAAGTTCTTGCATTTAAAGGGTTGCAAAAAAAAAATTCTGCCAATATTAGTTAGTTTTAGGAATTTTCTTTCGCTATGTTGATGAAGTTCAACATCAATAGTTAGCTGTATACTGCTCCTACCGTCCAATTTTATGTCGTGTTGTACTTTGGCTTATTAGTCTAATTCTAGAGATAAACCAGAATGATGTTGTACTTTGTCTATGAAGTGGGTTGTGTACACACTCCATCTTAGTTGTGTAAAGATTGAACCATTCAAATATTTGAGCTGCTGATACTTGTCTGTTATTGTCTTATATATTTCTTTTCTTGGGATAGAAGAAAACAATGTTGTGCTTTGTCAACGAAGTAGATTGTGTTGGAGTGTTAAAAATTTCAGTTGATGATTGGTCATGTATATACTCCATCAGCATTTTCTAAAGTTGAACTGATGAATAATTTAAGTTGCTGATATTTTTGAATTGTTGACTTGCATACATTTTTTTTTCTAGAGATAGACAAAAACAGTGTTGTGCTTTGTGAACGAAGTGGGCTGTGTCGGAGCATTGAAAATTTCGAGTTGTTGATGATTATCAGTGGTTTATATTACAGATAACTTGATGTAACACACAATGCTGAACTCGCAATAGCAAAAGAAGTTGGGATTTTCTTCGTCATAGGATGATATGGGGGCTTGAGGGTGTTTGACTTGACATTTAAGGAACGTAAAAAACCTTTATATCGTGTCTAATATTCAGATTGCTTAGTAGTCTGAAATTTACTACAGCTACCTCTATTACGTAACACTCTTATAAGCATAAGTTATGAAATTCTTGGTAAGGTAATATTGCAGCAGACTAGTTGACTAAGAAGATGGATTTCATCCTCAAGCACACTTCTTGCCGGCCCTAATCTTTTCTTACTTATAAGGGCTTTGCCTCTTGGATTCTTAGGCTTCTGGAGAGTGGAGACTTTAGTTTTTATTCAAACATCTAGTAGTTTTGCTTTAAATTTGGGATATGGTGGGGACTCTTTACCTCTTAATAGTTCTGGTAGAGCACATTGTGTTATGTTTCGTCAGGGTTATGCACTTCATACATTCATCAGGCAACAATTTTCTTACAGGCATTTTATTTGCCATGAAGTCATACGAGCTTAGTTATTCATCCTTCAAGACATTGTTGGGCTGTGTATTATGACCTGTGGGTCTGTGGCATTGCATCTTTCTTGTCCCTGAGGTCTCATGTATAATTTTTTTCCTGTTGCCAAGCTGTTGATCTTTTGGTTCTTTGAGGCAATAATATGGTATGCTTTTGTTTGTCAGAGGTGCTGAAACAGGTGTGGGATTTATCTGATCAAGACAATGACAGCATGCTGTCTTTAAGGGAATTCTGCATTGCTCTATACCTGATGGAGAGACACAGGGAAGGTCGCCCTCTTCCTTCAGTCCTTCCGACCAATCTTATTTTTGACGAGTCGTTATTGCCTGCTTCTGGTCAGCCTACTCCATCACATGGTGCTGTTGCTTGGAGACACACACCAGGTAAATTTATTTCCTCCCATTCATAATATTTACTAGTCTCTCTGTTGCAGGTTTATCTCATATCATTGTTGTAAAATTTGTATTTGTAGAATACTGAATTTTTATCATATGCATTCTTTAAAAAAAAATTCTGTGAGTTATAAGGGCATTTGGACTCACATTATTTGCAATTCAATGTTTATTTACAATTTTATCGATTATTTAGTTTTAATTTTAAATTAAAAAATTTGAACCAAAAAGCTCTGTTTGAGTATCTCAAAGGATGTAATGTTTCACTCACAAAAGTTCTAACTTCTTCTCTAAGTGAAATTCATGTCAAACACAATTTCAACTTCAAATTTAACTCAAAATACTAACTTTTCAAACTTCAACCAAATATAAAATGAATAAGTAACCAATATCTTCAGTTAACTATCGTAAAATGAATTTCTTTTTTGTTGTTTACATTATTTTTTCTTCCAAATATTAAAAGATACTTCAAAACTTTAATAAATGTATCGTCAAACTATTAAGAGTATTATTTTTTATGAAAGAAAAGGCTAAATACGAAAAACAGGGAACTGGACTCAATGATGACACAATCGATAGAAGTCCAAATTTTCCTTCACTTTGCATTTGTTTCTTTTTTCTTTTTTTCTCAAGCTTCCTTTTTTTTTTGCTTTTTGAATTTTTACAGCTATGAGCAAAATATTACTCCCTGTCATTCCTCCAGCCTTGGAAAATAATAAGAAAGAACTTTAGTTTATAGTATGTAGTTTTCAGTGTCATACAATAACCAAAAAAAATATAAATAGAACTCATAATATTATGCATAAAAATTGTCAAGAAATGAATTGCAGTTCAAAGAAAGACTAAGTTTTTATCCCCGAACGACTAAATATTGTCAATTCAAAATCAAAACAACCGCATTCTCCCCTTAAATTGGAACAAATACTTTCCCAACTCTTCAATAGACCTTTAAAGTTATTTATCAAGTCGATAAATGTATCTTACCTCAAGAAGATAAATATAGATCGAATGGTTCTTCCTTGATCTCTACTGCCTCTTTCTAACCAAAATACTAGTGACTCAGTGGCAGAATATAATCAATATGTTGCTACGAAACGACGTCTACGTTCCCACCGCCACTTGCATAAATATTGTCGCTAAATATGTCGTAGAAATTTTTTAAAAAATGATCTAAAATAGTAAAATTGTGCAAGAGATTTTTAATGAAAAATATGAAAAGAATGTAGGTGTTGTGTTTCAAGAAAACTATCTTGAGGATAGTAATTTTCCACTCTATGCAAATGGTTTAATGAAAATTCGATACCCAGGCTACATGCCTACTAAAGAAATTAAAGTTGCACTATTTAATCTATCACAAAAACTCAACCCCTCAAAAAAAAAAAAAATTAATTTTAGAATTGGAATATAGGATTTCAGAAAGAAGAATGAAAATACTTTTCAAAATTAGTAGAATGAAAATTTCACAGAATGTGTTGCGCCAATCAGCCTTAACTTTAAGGTTTTGAGTTGGATGCTTCTCCGCATAAAGCATTATAAGCAGTTCATCTAGTGATAACTTTGTATACCGAATGTGCCCAATTCACGATTTATGAAAACTCTAATTACAAAATACGAGTAGCTGCATTTTGGTCAGTAGTAGTATTATTTGGTTTTGGAGAAACTATGTTTGAGGCTAACATTTACTCGAGAGCATGTCAAAAAATATCTCCATATATGTGGAAGTTCTCGTCCTCATGATCAGAATCTGGGTTGCTATAACATTCGTATAGAACTACATTCGGCCAGTTGAAGCAATATTTTATTCTATATTCATATTGAGTATCTCTTAGCTAGTTTACCATTTTAGCTCCAACCTCTCTTTCTCGGGTCCCTTATCAATAAGCTTCTTTCTGGAGTCTTAAATGGATCACATCATCCAAAATGATGTAGTTATGTTTTTTATAATAATTATGGATTAGAACATATAAAAACATCCATACTAGAGAGGGCCGACCCAGTTCAATACCCACTTCGTGGGTGTCTGGGGAAGGGAATACTCTAGGCAGCCTTCCCCTGCTTTGCAGAGAGGCTGATTCGAACCCGCGACCTGACACACCACGGCAAGCAAGCTTACCGCTGAAAAAAAAAAAAATCCATACTACTGTTGGTTATATCAAAATTATGGTTTAAATTTGTCTGGGCAATACTCCCTTGTAAACTTCCTCTATCAAATTAAGTTAGTCCTTGTTCCTTTTTGGTCTTTCTTGAAAAGTAAGTGCTATACTTCTATTGTTTGGAACCTCATGTGGCATCTCTTCAGCTAACTACGCTGTTGTTACATTCCAGATTGTTTTGTAGATTCAATTACACCTCATTCAAAGATTTTACGTTTTAGCTCTCTGTAGGTTAAAATGGTTCTCTCTCGTTTAAAGTCAGGAGCATCATCAAGAATATTATGTGTAGAATATTCTGAATGACTATAATATATCACAAAATATTCTTAATAATTAGTATTCCCTTTGTCCCAAATTATGTAGCATTGACTTGACATGATACTTACGAAAGAAAGATTTTTGAAACTTGTCTAAAATAAGCCATACATATTTGTGTGGCTATACATCATCTCACTAAGGGTAAAATGAGAAATTTAAAATTAACTTGTTTCTAAATAAAGGTGACACTATATTTGGGACAGACTAGAAAAGGGAATGTCTCACATTGGCTGAGGGAGTATATGTTATTCTTGAAAAGTTAACAGAATCATTAAGAATATCATTTACTAGTATATTCTTAAATGATTGTTTCGTAATAGTCAACTTTTTATATTTTTGTAGTAAGAAGAGTGTTGTCCTTCTTTTTCTTCTCCCTTTTGCACAATTAGTTGGGACTAAGGTTGTATATTCCATTGAACAAGTACAAATCTTATAGAACTTCTAATTTCTGTTATATTTCATTGTCTTTTCTACTGATTGATGTACCAATGTCTATGTGTGTGTACATATGCATTTATGTAGTTGCAGTTACTGTTGCTGTACCGTAGCACATAGACAAACAAACCATAAAGCTAGCTATGCTGAAAATATAGCTTGAACTGAAGCAGAAAGTTTTGGCTTTATCACTTCTTTTTGAAGAGAATGCAGCAAATGGTAGAAAGAGAAAATATAGTTTGAACCGAAGCAGAAAGTTTTGGCTTTCCCTCCTGTTTCTTACGTTTTCAGTTAGTCTGATGATTCCCTTTTTCCAGCTTCCCAGCAAACACAGGGGCCAAGGGGTGCAGGACAGGTGGCTTCTGGTGCTCCTGGGAAGCCTCCACGCCCAGTTCCCATTTTCCAGCCCAATGAAGTTGTGCAGCCTAGTCAACAGAAGCCTAAAGTTCCTGCACTGGAGAAGCATCTCGTTGACCAACTTAGCCAAGAGGAACAGGACGCATTGAACTCGAAGTTCCAGGAAGCAACTGATGCAGAAAAGAAGGTGAAATTGAATTGTTCTTTCAACTGCTGTTTTTGTCCTCCTTACTCTCTGTCAGTTCTTCCATTACTTTTGTCATTTTCCATGATTATCCAAATTTAAGTTTCATGAATTGGGTATTCAACTAAACCACTGAGAAAAGGAATGGTAACTTGACAGTGGTCTTGAACAGTATGTGTCTACTAGTGAAGTGTGTAGTACAACCAAAGTTGCAAGACTTGCAACAGAATGCAGTTCTCACTGCAGGAAACTTAATATGATTTCCTGGTCTCAGTGTTGTCAAAGGCGCGCTTTAAGCCCTGGAGCGAGGCTCAAAACAGGTTGAGTGCTTTGCCTCGCTTTGTGGGCGCTTTAGTATCGCTTTAAGCCCTGAAGCGAGCTCAAAACAGGTTGAGTGCTTCGCCTCGCTTTGTGGGCGCTTTAGTATCGCATCAAGGCTCTTAAGCATACTTTTACTTGCCAAGGATCTGAGTATGATCCTGAAAACGCATTATTAAACAATTGATATTTCACTTAATGTAATTTTTTTTAAATTTCTTTCACTGTATATTTGTCATTCATGCGTATAATTATTAGTCTTAGACTACATATATATATTTTTGCTCTTTCTCCCGTTGCGCCTTTTTTCATTAAAGCCCATGCTTTATTTGCGCTTTGCGCTTAAAGCCCCAACAGACCTTAGAGCTTTTTTGCGCTTTTCGCCTTTGATAACACTGCCTGCTCTATTCTGTGATCTTTTATTTCTACACCAGATATGATATTCTGGAAGACAAATGAATACTTTTCTTTATGAACCAATTGACAAATGGTTTGTATGATGTGTTGAACAACAATGCTACCATTTTTGCTTCAGAATGGTGAATTATATGCACGGTCTGGATAGTGTTGTGTCTGGCTTGTCATAATTTCCGTGGTTGATGGTCATCAAAGTTATAGGTTTAACTCATGATTATTTCTCAGTGTTTAGAGAACCATGTCCAAAGCATATTTGGTAGTTTCTGAATTATCCTTGGTTGTTAATTTGATGCTATGGAGGATCAAGTGCCGATCTGCATGTTTGCATTTAACTTAATTCTGGCGAAGCCTCTTCTTTTGTCAGTTGATGCTTGCTTAATTCCAAGTTCTTGTAACTGCTAAAAAATGATTAATACAATTTTCTTTACCTCTTTGCTATAATGTTGCAGGTCATGGAATTGGAGAAGGAAATTTTGGATGCTAAAGAAAAGATTCAGTTTTACCATGCAAAGATGCAAGAACTAGTGAGTGTCTATTCTTTATGCACCTAAAGTTCTATCAATTATATTTAGAGATCTATATATCTATGTGTCTTCCATAATGCTTTAAGCTGAGGGTTAAATCCTTACAAAGTCCTTCACTCTCCTTTTGGTCTGTTCTCTTTGAAGCTCTGAATGTTGAGTATTTGAGTGGTGGTGTGTCTTGTAAGAGCGGTGTATGATTTTAAATTACGATGCTAAAATGGTCTGCCTTCCGCTTTTGTTTCTTTGACCAGATTCTATACAAAAGTCGATGTGACAATAGACTAAATGAGATCACTCAAAGAACTTCTGCTGACAAAACAGAGGTACAAACTTATCTGAATATAGGAAACCACAGATCTCCAAATATATGTTGTTTGACTTAAAATGGAGAATTTGATAGGTTGAGTTATTGGCTAAAAAGTATGAAGAGAAATACAAGCAGACAGGAGATGTTGCTTCTAAATTGACAATTGAAGAGGCAACTTTTCGAGATATTCAGGTATTTGTGGCTTTTTTCATCAAATGTATTGCTTTAAAGTTAACTTTCGTCTTCTCTTATTTTTTTGTTTGTAAATCGTGTGAAATTGGCTGAGCTTGCAACTAAACGTTGTTCTGTTGCTCAACCTTTTATAGGAGAAAAAAATGGAGCTATACAAGGAAATTGTTAAAATGGATCAAGATGGCAAGACTGATGGTATCCAGGTTGGTATATTGTTTCACTAATGGATTTGATAGAGATATTAGAACTTTTCTGAATCAGAAGTTTTCCTTATATAGGATCGTGCTAGCCATATCCAGATGAACCTTGAGGAGCTAGTAAAAGCACTGAATGAACGATGCAAAACTTATGGTTTACGAGCTAAACCAACTACACTGCTTGAGCTTCCATTTGGTAATTGTACAAGTCTTTGTGTACTTTGTTTGATGATATAAGTTTTCATTGGGTTGTCATCTGTTGTTGTATTTTTACTATAAAAAATCTAATAAAGAAGATTGTTTAAAAATATAACTCCAATCCCTTGTTATCTTTTTGTGCTGAATTGTGATTGACTAAGTTATTGGATCATGAGAAGAATTTTGATAATAAAGAACTGTTTCTTGGAAGAAATTGTGGATCTAGCGGACATCTTTTTGTTCTTAAAAGTGCCATTTGAGTTTCACTTTTCTTGGCTAATAAATAATGAGCTGGACTGGTGGGCGAAAAGTATTTGCCATGAGGCACTTTAGCTGGTAATTCTCCTTTAACAGAAATTTAAAAGTCACTAGTCAATCTCAAGCTGAAGCCTTTCATTTTATCAGCCAATTTGAGTGTGCTAGTTTTTTGGGACATCAAAAATAACTTGTTGCTGACCTTTATGATGCGGCTCTTTTGGCCAGTGATTCTCTAAAGAAACCTCCAGTTTAAGATACAAGGTCTTCTCTCTTTATACTTATGTCAAGTCCATTTAGTTCATGATAATGATGCTGATTTTTCTTCGAGGATCCATGTGTGTTCTCAGTTGGTCAATGATTTGTAGTGCCAAGTAGGTGGTGCGTGATGTATAACTGGCCATTGTCATAAGTGTCAAATTTGTGTTACCTAAGCTCGACGTGTTTCTAGTTTATAATTTTCATTGGTGTGGTTTCTTTCCAATGCTTTCTCATATTAATTCTAATTTCTGAAGGTTGGCAACCGGGCATCCAAGAGGGTGCAGCAGATTGGGATGAAGAGTGGGATAAGTTTGAAGATGAAGGTATGTTTTCGGAATTCATCTTTTATTTCTTCTTTGGGTCACTTTGGATGTGGGGGCTGTATAAATTTATTAAATTCTTCTCACTTTATTTTTGGATCTTTGTCCTTTCCAGGATTCACCTTTGTGAAAGAGCTCACGCTTGATGTTAAAAACGTCATTGCCCCTCCTAAACCAAAGTCTTCATTGGTTCGTGAGAAAGCATCTCCTTTAGATGAGGATGCTGGAAAATCATCTGCTGATGCTGACACTGATGCGAAGATAGATAAGTTGCCAAATCATGGACAAGCTAAAGAAGTTAGTGATACAGAATCTGCACATGGACATCAACAAACAGCAAGAAGTCCAACTGATAGTCCGTCAAGAAGTAATGCAGTTGAGAGCCCGTCCAAAGAATTCCAAGAGTCTATGCATGGGAAGGATGTCAATTTTGATGGTTCACCCCATGCTGGCCCAAGGTAATGTGGTTCTCTGCTTTTGGCGATTTGGTCTATTATGCTCTCATGTTGTCCAAGTAAAGAATTCTAAGAATTTTCTGTACAGGAAGGACATTGGTTTTGATAGTTCACCCCATGCTGCCCAAAGGTAATGTGGTGGTTTTCTTCTTCTTTTGGGTGATTTAGTATACCATGTTCTTCTGTTTTCCAATGACGACAACTGTCTAGAATACTCAATTGTGTGGGGTTCCACCTTCTACAAACTATTGTACAGTTTCCTGGAAATCTTAATTTCTTCGTTTAAATTTATGAGTGCAGTGAACGCTGGGGTACTGAATCTGTGTTCTCGGACAAAGGTTTTGATGAATCTGGCTGGGGTACGTTTGATACCAACTTTGACACTGATGCCGCATGGGACCTCAATTCTGTTGCAAAGGTAAATTGATGCATTTTGCATTTTCTTTTTAACTTCTGCATTTACCGTCTAGGCAACCTCCTACTCTTTTGCAGAATTACCATTTCGAGGAATACCTATGACATTATTTTAAAGCTGATACCCCACATCATATTGCTCAACTTTTTTGTTTATGCAGGATGCGGATCGTGACAATCATAAGGAAGCTTCTCTTTTTGGAGCTGATGACTGGGGCCTAAGCCCTATTAAAACGGGGTCTAAACAGTCTATCGACACGCTCCCGAAGCAAAGTCCATTCTTTGATTCTGTTCCTAGCACCCCAAGTTACAATGCTGGGTTAGACAACACTTTCCCGAAGCAAAGCCCGTTCTTTGATTCTGTTCCTAGCACCCCAAGTTACAATGCTGGGTTTAGTTATTCAGACAACACGTTCCCGAAGCAAAGCTCTTTCTTTGATTCTGTTCCAAGCACCCCAAATTACAACTCCGGATTCTCTCAGACTGATATGTTCTCGAGGCAAAGTCCCTTCTTTGATTCTGTTCCTAGCACACCAGCTTATAATTCAGGCGGCTCGCCAAATGCAGATAATATGTTCCAGAAAAAGAGTCCATTTGCCTTTGGGGACTCAGTTCCGAGCACACCTATGTACAGTTCCACAAACTCACCTCGAAGATCTAGTGAAGGGTTTGAAGAACACTCGAACAGCTTCTCCAGATTTGATTCCTTCAACATGCAGGATAGTGGCCCCTTTGGCACTCGTGACTCTCTTTCAAGATTTGATTCAATGCGCAGCACCAGAGACTCTGACTATGATCATGGTTCATTTCAGCAGCGGGACTCGTTTGCTAGGTTCGATTCATTTCGCAGCACCGCAGACTCCGACTATAATTTTGGGCAATTTCCTCCTCGTGCGTCACTAACTAGGTTTGACTCCATCAGTAGCACCAGGGACACAGATCATGGTCATGGTTTCCCATCTTTTGATGATGCAGATCCATTTGGATCAAATGATCCATTTAAGACATCATTGGAGAGTCAGGCACCAAGGAGAGATTCTGATAGTTGGAAAGCGTTTTAATGGGGTAATGGAGTACTAGTACGAAGTCATTTTATATTCTATTTCATTTTATCTTTGGTCAGTTTGTTGTTTGTAGGTATTGTGGCTAGATAAAAATTGTGTGCGGCATGAGTTAGCATCGCGATAAGCTGTATTTCCTTGTATTATGTTATTAGCTTGATTTTTTATTTTTTCCCTTGTGAATTTTGACCTAGTCTACCACATTATTTTCTCAGACTTCATGGTGCAGAACTTTTGCTGGTTCACCCATATTGAATGTATAAACGTGTATAATGAACATTGTTTGTTAGTTGGTTTTGGAGAGTTCGTTTGGTTGAGAGAGTGGATCTGTTACCCAGGAGGTGAGTAATTTTTTTTTTGATTGAGTATTTCCAAGTTCGTATTCATTCTTTGGGTTTCTAGCCGTGCACTTTGTGCTGCATTGCTGAAGTAAAAGGAATTATGGTTGTGTAGACTGGTAGTAAAAGAATGAAGTGAATCTATTTTATTTAGTCTCTTAATGTTTACTTTTCTATTTTATTGTTTTGGTTGTGTGTGTTGTAAAAATAGCATGGTATAACTAGTTTTCGGATTGGTCAATCAAAAGTAGCTAGTGTTTACTAAGTCATGAAAAATAGCTATTGTTTTGCTGCAATAGAGATCGGTCCAGCATAATATACTAGAGTTCGATACACTTGTATATGAACTCCAGCATATTATGCTGGATCGTTATACTTTGCTGGGGCTCCAGTATAATATACTGGACCATTATACTTGCTGGAAGTCCAGTATATTATGCTGAAGTTCTAGTGTATTTATGCTGGAACTAAGGGTGTTAAATGGGCAGGGTTGACCCGGTTTCGCACTGGCCCAGACCGGTAGAACTCGGAATCGGCCCGGATCGGTAAGGGGGGTTGGGCTCGGTTTGGATGGTTTAATTATTTGAAGCGGGTTACCGGTCCGGTTGAACCCGGAACAGTTACTGTTCACTCTTATCGTGTTATCGGTCCGGCTCGGTTAAATGATTACTTTTGTTTTTTTGTTTTGTTTTTTTAATTTTTGAATTCAGTGGGCCCACATACCAACTGTCAGACCATTTTTTGGTTCGTTGGCGAAGAGAAATATTGCACAAATGGCCTTTTTTTTTAATTTTAATTTTTAACTCTTTTTCAATTTACTTAACTAACCTTCTCTAAAACTATAAATATCCCCCTCTTCTTCATTTCTTCACTCAATACTCATTTTTCAATCTCAATTTCTCTCATTCTCTAATTTGCAAGACTTCAAGTCTTAAATTCATCATTTTATCTTCTAATTTTATTTGGCTCTCTTTTCTTGAATTTAATTTATTGTGTTTTGTCATTCGGAATTGAAAGTTTGAAATTCAAAATTGAAATACTTGCTTGACTTTTGTTCGTGGTAACATCGGAATTGCGTAATCAAGTGCTCAATTTATTGTCGAATTCGGTGCTCTCCCTCCAACTCTTTCTCTTATTTAATATTTTAATTATATATTTAATTTTAGCTTATACTTTAATTTTTACAATATGTTTAATGCTGCTAAAAGAGCGTGTCAAAGAATTACTGGTAGGGGAAATAAAAAAAGAGGTAATCCTTTAACATCTGGTATTAATAGTATAACCCATTATCATTTACACATGTTTCCAAATCATCGTCTAATGATAATGTTGATATAGATTATGAACAATTACAAGAAGATTTTGGAATAGAAGATAATGAAATAAGAAATGAAGATAAGATACTAGCTACACCTACTAGTGTTGGAGTTGGTAATGTTGGGGTTGCTACAAGGGGTGGTGGTCGTGACACTAATAGTAGACCACATGTGGCTCCGACTACTAATCGTAGAAAAAGAAGTAAGATTTGAATTTTTTTGAAATAATAGAAGGTACTGATAGAGTTAAATATAAATTTTGTAGAGGTGATTGTAAACATTTAACTCGAGGAAATTTCGGGGGGACTGGAACGCTTAGTAGACATATGGGAATTGAGCATCCCATAGAATGAGGTGCTGATGGTGATGGAAATCAAACAACTATTAACCCTACTACTGAAGGTCCAGTGAAATATGATAAAATAAAGGATCATGAGGAGTTAGCAAAAATAATTGCTTTGGGTTGTCTACCTTTTTCTTTTGCTTCTTCATCTTATCTTATTATGTATATTCAAAGGATTTACAATCCTTTATTTAAAGGTATCCCTAGAAGTACTTGTAGAGCTGATATCTTTAGATTTCATGGACAATATCAAACATATATATGTTATTTGTTTAGTCACCTTCCTTGTAGAGTTTCTCTAACTTCTGATATTGGCAATGCGGTTAATGGAAATTATTATTTGACAATTACATGCCATTGGATATATGATACTACTTTTATGCAAAAACGTATTATCGCTTTTAGATACGATGAAGATCGGTGTCATACTTCTACTTTTGTAAGTAGTACTATTTATGAAGTTGTTGAATTTTATAATCTAAAGCAAATAGTACTGTGTATGTCTTTTGATAATGCTTCTAACAATAATATCGCAATTTCAATATTAAAACCGTATTTGCAACCACCTCTTGATGAAATTTTTCATGTTAGGTGTGCATGTCATGTTTATAATTTAATTGTTAAAAATGGCCTTGATTTATTTTCAACTGAGATTACTCATGTTAGAAGAGCAGTTGGTGTTATTCAAGGAAATAATAGATAACTTAGAATAAAAGAATTTAAGAATAAGTGTGTCCAGTATAACCTTAAACCCAGATTTATGTCTCACGAAATTGTTACTAGATAGAATTATACATATATATTTTAAAATGTTGCTACAAATATAGAATCCCAATAACGGAAGTTGCTAGTGCGCATTGTACTGATCCAAACCGTATGTTAACAACTAGTACTTGGGAGGTCATTAATGATGTTAGATTTTTACAAAAAGGTCAAAATTGCCCTTGTACTATTGTTAATTGCTTACTTGTGACCCCGTTATACTTTTCGGCCATTCTTGCTCCTACCATTAAAGAACTTTAAATAAACATCCCTAAACCTAACACATGTACACTTTGACAGCTGACCACATTAAAATTGTTCTACTCAGCTGCCATGTCAAAAGGCCCACCATTTTAAAAACCCACTACACCTAATTTCTTACCTGTGAATTACCAAAACTTAGGGAAGAATGCACTACTTATGTTGTAATAGTATTAGCAGTCATTAGTTGTTATTTCTATCGGTTAACTGTCTCAGGTTCGAGAGGATTTCCTGGAATTCTGATGAAACTTTGATTGCTTATGTTTCTGAGGAGCCTGTTTCTGCAAAACCGACATTTACATGTCTTGGCGACAAGAAAGGGAATTGTACAGATAAAGATTGTAATAGCTGGAAAGGTCAAGGTGATTGGGAAGAGGGTTGGGGCGAAGCATATGCGAGGAAAAGAATACCTAAGCTTTTCGTAATCAACATTAACAGGTTAATATAGCTGAGTAGTTTTGGAAAACTTTATCATTTAAACTTGATGAGGGAACCCTTTAATGAAACTTTCTGCAGTGGAGAGGTACGCGCTGTAGATGGCATCGAGAAGTCAGTTAGTGTTGGGCAAGTTATTTGGGCTCCATCGGTGAAGGACTCACTACAATATCTAGTGTTCGTCGGATGGCCATCAAGGTCAAGGACGAGAAAGTTTGGTATCAAATACTGCACTAATAGGCCTTGTTCTTTGTATGCTGTTAGAGCTCCTTGTTTTATATCAAAATCATATCAATCTGGGTAGGTTGCTTCCTCTGAAGAAGCCTTTCTTATTTCAAAGATTTTGACCGCATGCACATTATTACATTAATTTCTATTGCCGCCTGAACCGAGTAAGTATTTATTGATATATTGTCTTTGATGTATTTGCTATTTGGTTCTTTTCTCTTCAGGACGGACACAAACCTATCGGCAATTGTGCTAACAGAAAGCATAAGTAGTGCATTCTTCCCTAAGTTTTGGTAATTCACTGGTAATAAATTGGGTGTAGTGGTGTTTTAAAATGGTGGGCATTTTGACATGGCAGCTGACATGGTAGATGAGTAGGACAATTTTAATGTGGTCAGCTGCTACAGTGTACATGCGTTAGGTTTAGGGGTATTTATTTAAAGTTCTTTAACGATAGGGGCAAGAATGACCGAAAAGTATAACGAGAGTCACAAGTAAGCAATTAACAATAGTACAGGGACAATTTTAACCTTTTCCCCTAATTTTTATACTTGAGTTTTCTGAAGTATATTACCGTACCGTTACTATGGATTTAGTACAAATAGCTGGAATTTCTTTTTTACTCATTAAATTTAAGAAGAAAGAAAAATATAAGAGTGTTGTGGAAAAAATACAAGCAAAATTCAAAAAATATTTCTTTCCAATTCCTCAGATTTACTTAATTGGTGATGTTTTAAATCCTTCTATTAAAATGTTTGTTTGTCACCAACTAATGAATACTCTATATATTTATATGGAGATTGGAGCAACCAAAACCCCTGATTTATATGTCTCTATGAACATGCTAAATGAATATTTACAACAATTATATAATTATTATGCAAATGTAATCGATGATGCTGCTCGTACTATATGCAATGTTAATCCCAATATGCTGTAGCACTTCTGCTACTGTTGATGATGAAGAAAACTTTAATAGTTTTAATATTTTTTCTATATTTTCTAACACACAAACCAGTAGAAGGAATATTGATGGACTTTAATTCTACTTGCAGAAGCAAAAAGAGCCTCGCACAAATGAATTTTCACCGTTGGGATGGTGACATGAGAATGGAAAATAATTTCTTGTTCTTTTCGCTACGGCTCAGGACGTGTTGAATGTGCCAATTCTACGGTTGCATCGGAGAGTGCATTTAGCCAAGAATGACAATAATTTGGAGACACCCGCCACTCATTGGGAAACAATGCTTTGGAAGTTTTAGTATGTTTCAGAGATTGGATTAGATTGGAACGAAGAAATCAAGGATGTGAAAATGTTGATAGCCTAGAAGAAGAGGTCAATCAGTTCATATTGATTATGAAGAACTTACTAAGGCAATGCAAAACCTTTGAATTTATAATTTTACTTGTTAAAAATGTAAACCTTTCAATTTGTAAGTTTAAAATTTTGAATTATGAAATAAAAGTAGCACTTGCCATAAGTGCAATTTTTTCCATCTTCCTTGTATTCTTTTATGTTAGTACTTTGTATTCATATAACTTACAATATTCAAACAAAAATCCAAAAAACAAATTTAAAAATATAGTAAACGGCCTGACCCCCTCAACCCGTAACCCTTACGGTTCAGTTTTTACCGGCTGAACCTGAACCCGTTAAACCCATTAAGAACTAACTCGGAACCAACCCGAACTGTAAACCGTACAGGTCCAAAAAAATAGGCTCGGCCCGGCCCGACCCACCCGTTAAACATCCATAGCTGGAACTCCATCATATTATGCTGAAGTTCCAGCATACTATCCTGGAACTCTAGTATAATATGCTGGAGTTTAGGTATACTTGTGCTGGAACTCCGGCATAACATACTGGAGTATTTTCGGGGTTTGAACAGTGTTTTTGCTTCGATTTATCTTTACATAAAAAGTAGCTAAATTTCGATTACTTTTGAAATTGGGTTATTTTTGAACGACCAGTTGTAAATCTGGCTATTTTTAAAAATCTCATGTGTGTGTGGCGTGCAGGGCTAGGGGTGGGGGTGGGGGTGGGGGAGTCCTAGTTTATGGCTTCCAACGTAGAATATGCATTATAAACCGGGCCTAAGTTAAAATGTTACAGTGCATGTTAAGTGTGACTTCTTGATTGTGATTGAGAAAGTTTATACATATATAAGTTTACTTTCTAATTTTTAGGATACGTAATTTGCTTTTCGCTGTCTTGTGGTTTCTTGCCTCTTTTATTTATTTGTTCATTTTCTATATTGAGGAGAAGCAGCGGGTTTGTTTCCACTTCGTTTCATTGATAACTGAACCCTCAACCTCATGATTGAAATAGAGGGCATTTTCCGGTAAACCATTCTCCTCTTGTTCTTCATTCATCTTTTTCAGCAGCTTTCTAAGTTGAGCATTATTATAAGTTCATACTATGGTAGTGAAACCAATTTAGTTTCATGCAGGGCCGCTCCACTACAAAAGCTATCCACCTTGTCAGGAGATTGGTGAAAAATTTTAGGGACAAGAAGAAGAACTTGCATATGGTGTTTATCGACTTGGAGAAGACGTACGACAAAGTTCCAAGAGAGGTGCATGGAGGCGAAGAGCGTGCCGGAAGCCTATATCAGAGTGATCAAGGACATGTACGATGGAGCTAAGACGAGGGTTAGGACGGTGGGTGACGACTCAGACCACTTCCCGGTAGTCATGAGGCTTCACCAAGTATCGGTGCTCATCCCTCTCCTATTTGCTTTGGTGATGGATGCTCTAACTCGGCATATCCAAGGGGATGTGCCATGGCGTATGCTATTCGCTGACGACATAGTCTTAATAGACGAGACGAGGGTCGGTGTTAATGAGAGGTTGGAAGTTTGGAGACAAACCCTCGAGTCTAAGGGTTTCAAACTAAGCAGGTCTAAGATTAAATACCTGGAGTGCAAGTTTAGCACCGAGCCGAGCGAAGAAGGAATGGGTAGGGACGTGAAGCTTGGTTATCAGGTAATCGCCAAAAAGGACGGTTTCAGATATCTTGGGTCGGTGATTCAGGGGGACGGAGAGATCGACGGGGATGTCACTCACCGAATAGGGGCCGAGTGGTCGAAATGGAGGCTTGCGTCGGGAGTCTTATGTGACAAGAAAGTGCCGCAGAAACTCAAGGGGAAGTTTTATTGAGCGGTGGTTAGACCAGCCATGTTGTACAAGGCGGAGTGCTGGCCGGTGAAGAACTCTCATATTCAGAGAATGAAGGTCGCGGAAATAAGGATGCTCAGGTGGATGTGCGGGCTCACCAGGCTGGATAAGGTAAGGAATGAAGTTATCCGGGGGAAAGGTGGGGGTGGCCCCAATGGATGAGAAGCTGCAAGAAGCGAGACTCAGGTGGTTCGGGCATGTGCGGAGGATAAGCCCCGATGCCTCGGTGAGGAGTTGCGAGCGGCTGTCGATGGTTGGCGCGGGTCGAGGGAGAGGTATTGGGGAAATGTAATTAGGCAGGACATGGCTATAAGGCGGATTTCCGAGGATATAACCCTTGATAAGAAAGTCTGGAGGTCTAGTATCAAGGTTGTAGGATAGGGACTTCTAGTATTTTCACGCTCTCCTTTCCCTGGGTAAGGCTGGGGCGGGGGGGGGGGGGAGTTTCCCATATAGGCTTGGAGTAGTGTATTGCTTGCCATTCTAATTTTGGCTTATGGTTTTGTAAGTATTTCTGTGATTTTCCCTAGAGTTACTAATGCCTTTTGCTCTTGTTGTTGTTTTGTTCCTTCTATATGCCAGGTTATTTATGACCTATGTTTACACTATTGTTCATGTGATTTATGCTGGAGTCACTAATGCTTTTTTTTATTTTTATTTTTGTTTTTTCTTTTCTTGTTCCTGCGTCGAGGGTCGATTGGAAATAACCTCTCTGCGCTATCGGGTAGTGGTAAGCCTGCGTACATATTACCCTCTCTAGACCCCACCCTGTGGAACTATACTAGAATGCTATTGTTGTTGTATAAAACATTTTGTCGTAATGCAAGGCTAAAGTCGATGTTGCCATGAGGAATTGAAAACAATATTTTCAAGAGTAATTTCACTCAATGTATTAACCAGAGTGCATAATATGCATCTTATGAAATTCTATTCAGAAAAAAGAAAAAGCTAAGCTACTTTCGCAAACATCTTTATCAGTGTAGAAGAGGTTCCATAGACTGCAAAAACTGTGCCCATGACAATAAATGCAGCATCCACAGTCAAACTAAACCATCCCAATTCATTCTTGAATGCAATCAGATGAAACAAAGAAGGCAACACAAACCCCAGAACAACACACACACTGCTCCCAACAAGTGACATGAAATCAGCAAAATTGGGTACCATCAATGCAACAAAAGACACTGCTAAAACCACAAGCCATCTCAGCCACAAGCAATACCTACCTTCACAAAATCTCCTTTCCATCACTTCATAAACTGGATTCATCATCAGTGGGAAGGCAAAGAACAGGTCTATGCAAAGGCCAAGTTGCACCAAACTGCTTAGCAATCCCTGCCCAAGATTAGTAGTGATTATATCTTTGGTCTCTTCCCCAAATGCAAAGTAACCCAATGCTCCAAAAGTACCATATACCAATGCTACAAAGGCCACTGACAAAACCAAGATTTTCCCAAAATTTTCCTTGTCTCTCATCTCTGATTCCAAAGGCAAAATCATTGCCATTCCTTCAAAAGCATAGACAGCCACACCAACACCATATAAAAACACACTCAATCCACCAAACATCTCCAAATTAGGCATGTTTTGGAGGTAAATCATCACATCCTCAACCATCACTACACCCAAAGCTCCTAAATCAACAATTTCAGCAAAAATACTCAAAGGGGCTAAAAGGGTCAATGTGGGAATTGAATTCAACCCCAACTGGAATGGAAAACAGCTCCATATATACACTGCTTTTGGAGAAAATCCCATGATTTTGGCATTTGGAACAGAATAATTGAACAAGTAAGCTAAAGTATTAGCTATAAAAATCATGTACCCCACTGAAAAACATGCTTGGGATAGAACAATCATAGAATCAACAGCAAAACGACCTATTGGTCCACACACAGCAAAACCCAAGTCACCAAAAGATGAGATTTTGGGAGCTTCAAATTGGGATTCTAGCTTACGCCTTGAATAAACAAGAAGCATCATACAGTAATAGGTAAGCATAGCTACTGAAATAATCAAGAGAAAACCCATTACCCATCCTGTTCTTTTGAAAGTGTACGGAAGTCCAAGAACTCCAGCTCCAACTAAAGACATGAAAATATTAGCAAAAGTCTTTGAAGAGGAAGACAGTTTTTGAGTCTTGCCCATAATAAGTGGTGTATCCTCTCTTGGAATTTTCAGAGTATGAGATGATGAACTTGCTTCGTTTGTTTTAAACCCCATTGTTTAATCCTCAAATCAAGAATTCAATCCAATAAAATGCGAGTTTTTCACAACCCCAGAAATTTCTTTTAAAAAAAAATTCTTGATTTGACTGAGATTGTAGGAGAAGCAATAACAGTAATAAGATCAAGATTGATAAAAATGAAATCTTTTATCTCTTTTTTGCGGTTTGTGGGAATTTCGCACGTTGATGGCTTTTCCTATGCTAAATTTTACGTAGTGTTTAAACGTGGGTAGGATTTTAGGACTGTGGTGGGGTCCTACAAATGTAAAGCTATAACTGATTTGACTGGAGCAAGTCAACTAAATATTCTTAAAAAATAAAATAAAATAAAATTGAAAGTGACATTCCACCTATATCTTAATTTTACTTAGTACTATGCTCGTCCCATTTGGGATATCTCAAACTAAAGGTATTTCCTTTCGTTAACTTTTATTTGTCACGCATATTAGAAATAAATTTTTATTTTTACTTTTTACTTTACACATATTAAGGAAAGATAATTTTTTCTGTCATACCCATAATAATTATTATTCATTTAAAGTTATTTTTTCAAATCCAATAAAAATTGCGGTAATTAATATGATTATCATGGTAAATTATGCAAATTATTTATTATTTATTAAAAGCCGTCAAAAGTCAAAACATACCAACTAAAAGTAAATGATGGAGTAGTAATTGAATGTATAGTATTTGTATAATCAATATATATCAACTAGAAAAAATAAATATTAAATCCTATAATTTATACACACATCCCTTCACTTTTGTCTAAATACCAACTTACTTTCCCAATTTGCGTGTTAGATTAACTAAGCTTTTCAATTGACAATATTTTGTATAATAATACCATTTAAATACCTAAAAGGACGCAAATATCTATTGAACATATTTACCATGTAAGATAATGCTTAAAAAACACCACGTCTATTTTTTTAAAAAAAATATTTGGATGAAGTATTATAATGGATGAAATTGATACCTGTATTGATATTTTACCGTGACTGATTACTTCAACTTTTCAAATTCTTCTATTTCTGCATGAACTTATTAGTATATCGTCCCATATAACTATAATTATTCTTCAATCATGAACAAGTCAAGGTCGGTTATATAAATTCTTATCATTATTTCTCTATTTAATTCAATCTCATGTGAACATTATACAAATAAAATAAAAATAAAAAGTACTCGATTTTTTCTGTTTTGTTTATTATCCTTTTCATACTCCATTAGTTGCCAATATCCCTTTGATTCGCCAGCATGCCTCTCGTGTTAATCATTAATTAAATAAAAAGTTGAAAATAAGGATTTTTTATTATAATAATGGACATGTATGAAAGGTAAATCTGATATGCGAAAGCATTTTTATAAGGAAGATTTCCACTCTTTTTAAAAACATTTTTAATTGACAAGTTTATCATTCAATGAATTAAAACTAAAAGGCTAAAAAAGCTTATGATAGGAACAAGAAAAGTAACATTTGCGGCACTGCACCAGAGAAAGATTTTGTCACAAACCTTTGATATACTTAGGGGACGTTTGGTTTGAATACGGTTTATGTCCATGGTATAAGTTACGATAAGATAAGTTATATTGAGACTAATTGTATTGGGATTGTCTTCTTTCATTGTTTGGTATATTATATTAAATATAACAATTGTATAATTTGTAAGAAGAATGTATAAGTTGGGGAGTGAATTAAATCTCCATGTACTTGGCATTGGTGGCATTTCTTCACATACCTGATACAGTCCCGCTCCATGGTGAGCCAATAATATCCTGCTCTCAAAACCTTCTTTGCTAAGATATATCCACTCATATGAGGTCCACAAGCTCCAGCGTGCACCTCAGTCATAATCATATCAGCTTGTTGCGCATCCACACATCTCAACAAACCCAAGTCTGGTGTTCTTTTATATACAATCCCCCACTGAGGAAAAAGCCATTTGATAAGCGTCTTACGGCTCTCTTTTGATCTCCAGTGGCTTGTTCTGGGTACTTTCCTGTCTTCAAGCATTCCTTGATATCATGATACCACGGTTCTCCATCTAACTCTCCTTCCACAACAAAATAGGAAGCATTCTGATCATATACCTGTATTTGAAGTGGATCTATATAGGCTTTATCCGGATGATGTAACATAGAGGATAGTGTGGCTAGAGCATCTGCTACTTCATTGTGCATTCTTGGGATATGTTTGAACTCTATGGATTGGAATCTTTGGGACAATTCAAGTAGACAATGTCGATAAGGTATCAATTTCAAATCTCTTGTCTCCCATTGATGTATCAAAAGATCCGAGTCACCCATGACCAAAATCTCTTGAACACCCATATCTATCGCCATTCTTAATCCCAATATACACGCCTCATATTCGGCCATATTGTTAGTACAGAAAAATTGAAGCTGAGCGGTAACGGGATAATGTTGACCCATTTCTGAAATAAGCACTACTCCAATCCCAACTCCTTTACCGTTGACGGCTCCGTCGAATTACATCTTCCAACCTGGCTTATCATTTTGTTCCATTTCTTCAACATTTATTGCCTCTTCATCCGAAAACTATGTCTTTAGTGGCTCATATTCATCATCCAATGGATTTTCTGCTAAGTGATCTGCAACTTCTTGCGCCTTCATTGCCGTACGTGTTACATAAATAATGTCAAATTCTATGAGAAGAATCTGCCATTTAGCAAGTCTCCCTGTATGCATGGGCTTCTGGAATATATACTTCAAAGGATCTAACTGTGATATCAGATATGTAGTATATGCTGACAAATAATGCTTTAATTGCTGAGCCACCCAGGTTAATGCACATGGTGAGCACGTGATTTTTGCCCTATATGATTATTACTCCCAAAAAACTAAAAATAAAATATTTTGTGTTGTTTTTCTCTTAATTGTTTGAGTCTGTGTGTGCGTGTTTATTTGTTAAGTTAAGAACATACGAAAATATATTGTGTTTGCACTATTAGGATTTAAGCTTACAATTAAGAGTAATCAAAATGATTTGACGAAAATGGAAAATAACAAAATAATGTATTGCGGCATTTAATGTGTAAAGTTTAGTTGTTGGTTTGTATTTAATTGATATTTAATTGAGTGTTAATTGTTAGCATAACTTAATTAGTATTTTTTTTTCATAATTTAATCGATTTTTGTAGTGTAATTAGAAGTTTTGTTTTAGTAAACAAGGAGCTAAATTAAAGAGATAAAGAAAAGAGTAGGCCAGGTTTGGGCCATCTCCAGTCCAGCCAAAACCAGGCCCAATCGAGTTCATCCCTGGTCTAGTCCGGTTATTGAACCCTCAGATCTTGCCAAACGACCACATTTTCAAGATCCTTAATCATGGTAGTTCATTTCAAATTGATCCGATGGCCAAGATCGCCCATATCACCCGTTTAGGAAGCGTTAATCTAGGCCGTTTGACTCAACTGATCTAACGGTCAGTACCACATCATCACGACCCAAGCTTGCCCCGACCCAGTTAACTCTGAACCGACCCAACCCCACTAAGAACAAACGATGTCGTTTCTCCTAAGAAAATTAATCCAGGCCATTGATTTAACTTAATCGGATGGTCACGATTAAATCCCCACCCCGTATATAAGCTTCATCTCTCAACCCAGCCCCCTAAGCTAAACCCGTCTTCTCCATCCCCTTCAGAGACCAACCGTCTTCAGCCACACGCCGCCGTCCTCCGCCCGCCTGAAATCGCCCACGGTGGCGGACGGCAGCCAAACACCGTCAAAATTTACACCACACATTCGCCTCAACCTCCCCTACCCAACCCCGTGCATGGTTTGTTTCGAATCAATCTGGAAATTCTCGAATCTTCATTTGAAGATTCGAGTCGAACTCGAACTAACTCCCAATACGTCCCCAAATTCACACCAATTACTCCCCAGACCTCCCTCATACCCCGTATAACTTTGGTTCCCTTCGAATCGAGTCCAAATCACTCGAACCCCAAATCAAGCTTTCAAGAACCCTAAAAATTGGAAAGTTGAAATAAGTCGGATCAATTGAAGTATTGGGGTCCAATAGAATTTAATTGAGGTGTTCTCAATTGAGAACACTTCAATTAAACTCTATTCAACCTCAAATGTTCGGGTCCAAGCACAAGCGGGTCAACTTTACCTAAGGTATTTGTTCTCATGTTTGTATTTTTCTTTATTTTGTTGTACACGGTTATATGATAGTATTTTATCCCATTTCGATTCTTTGTTACATTTCTCTTTTCTTCTTCATCCGACCTTTTATTTGGTCAATTGTTCTTTCTGTTTTGTTCATTTGAATGTGCTTGTTATGAAATATGCATTCGTTTCGATTAGTCTCGTAGAATAATTAGTTTCGTACTCCCCCTTTGTTTTTGACTGAAAATTGTTGAAGTATTAAACCGTATGTCAATTACTTGTTGTTGATTACATGAAACTGATTAAGCAAATGTCGTTGATTAATTTCAGAGGTCTATTGGCTTTAGTAATGGACAGTGGTATTGTTGACATTGTTGAAATTGGTCTGAATCGTTGTTTGAATGTGGAATTTAAATGGGTTATGTAAACCTATTGTGGATTAGTTAACCAACCTAGGATTTGTTGATTAACAGGCTGTGGTTGAGACTAAAGTGGAAGGCATTTTGGTTGTCAAGGCACGCCTGAATTTTAAATTCAGGCTGCCAGAACACTTTTGAATTAAAAAGGGGATTAGACACTAGGTAATGGGTTGGGCAGAGAGTATCATGGCATAAATTAGTTTACTAATGTTGTTGAGTGCTCTTAAGAGCTGGAAATGAGAGCTCACATGGGGAGGGGATTAAAAGTTTGAAAGGCATCATGTGCAAGGCAGAGTGAAAGGGTAATTTGACACTTTTAAGGGGTTTGCTGGTGCTGGTTGGTCTATAAAAGGAGGAGTTAGGATCTGGAGGAGAGGAAGAAAACATAAGTCTGGAGAATTCTGAAAACTGGAGAGATACAATTCTGAAACTAAGAATACAGAGAGAGAGATTAAGTTTACTGTTCTATTGAGGGTTTGTAGAACAACTTTGGGTTCTGGTCGATTTTATTCATACCATTTTGATTCAATATTTAACCACTGGAACTTCAAAGGAGTATTAGGCTGATTTCAAGTTGGTTTTGGGTCCAATTAAACTATCTTTTGGTACAAATATTGATCTGTTGATGTTTTCAAGTGTTCACTGGGTATTTTGAAGTTAAATTTGGTCTATTTGAGCTGTTTGGTTTCATTCTTGGGTCATTTGGTATTGCTAGATATATCATCCTGACTTGGTCCTTGATTCTGTTGTGGCTGATTTCTGCGTACTGTTGCCACTGATTGCTATAGCTGACCTCTCAATTTCTATTGAAATTTTGTTTCCAGGTACACATTTTGTAAATCTCAAAGCTTATGGAAATAAATTGAAAGTTGTTCAAAGCTATGCTGCTGCAATCCGTTTCTGTTTTTCTTATGTTTTTTTTTCTCACACATAAAATGATTAAGCTGTATGTTCATTAGATCAACTCTAAAATTGGATGAATGTATAATCAAACTGATATTTAGTTCGAACTGAAATTGTTATGAGATCTGGACTGTGAACTCTGTTACAACTATCAGATTTTGTATACAATTTGATTTTTTTTTATTCGGTGGAATTCAGTTAGCACACCAACAGGAATATACGTAGTCAAATGTATTCATAAATTTGTTAATGTGATTACTGCTTATGTTATCCTGTTGACTAGTGTAGCCATTAGGAGATGAATGAATAAACATCAAAGGTCAATTTGATATGTCGTGTAGTTGAAGTATGTGATAGCTAATTAATAATCGATAGTTGTGTCAAAAGAAAAAATAATAAATGAAAAATAGAGTTTCATAATGTTCGTATCTATTCGAATTAGAATAATGTAATCGTGAGGAATCTGAAATCATGTTGAGCTAATGATCATTGAATTAGCTAGTTTATCATATCGTTAATTCTGTGAACAACTCTATGAAAATAGAAGGAAGTCAAGTAGTTGATGAAATTCCAATTTGAGAAAGCAACATGAGTTAGATTTCATATTGACGTTTAGGCCAAGTTTGAGGCCCAAATACTGTTAAGCATAAAAATAAAATTAGAACTAACACAACGATAGTCAACAATAATAAAAAGGAATATGGAAAATGAATTAATTAACTAAGGCTCTTTAGAGACAAAACAAAAATAGAGAAATATAGTTCACGTTAAGTATGACCTTTTAAAATAAACGAGATGAGCCTCGTTAGAGAACAAAATGCACGGGGCCCTCAAATAATTGTTATGGGAATTTTAGATTTGGAAGGACCGTTTAGCAAATTTCACGGTCTTTCCCGAAGCTAACAAAGACGATAGACTCTTTAGGCACGATTGGTAAATAAAATTACTTTCCTAAATACGGGTGCACATTTATATGACCCAAATCTTACTCTCGGCAAAACTGAAACGCATTAAAGTCACAGGCGTGCCGGTTGCGGTGTGACTCGAAATGTGTTTTCGTGACGTCACAATTCCCTAAAATTAAAAAGCGGAATATTAAATGCACATAATTAAAATATATAAAGAAATCAAATAAAAACAAAAATTGCAGTTGAGCGACCGTGCTAAAACCACGGAATCCGGGAGTGCCTAACACCTTCTCCCGAATTAACAGAATTCCTTATCCAGGTTTCTAGTTTCGCAGGCTATATTACAGAGTCATAAATTTCCTCGGTTCGGGATTAAACCGGTGACTTGGGACACCATTATTTTCCCAAGTGGCGACTCTGAAAAATTAAATAAATTGATCCCGTTCCGACTGTCCTTTAAGTGGAAAAACTCCTTCCCTGATTATTATTATATCCCTTCTCGGGGTCTAGTATTAAATAGTGGCACATTTTACGTTGTGTGCAAAAAGGAGGTGTGACAGCTCTGGCGACTCTGCTGGGGATAAAAAAACCGGAACTTCGGTTCGGGGTTTAAGAATTCAAGCTCAGTTAAATTGCTGTTTTTGCTTATATCTAATTTTATTATATGTTTTGATTAATGTGCTACATGTTTACAACTTTGATATTGCGTGAACTGTGTATATAAACTGTGCCGAAAACCCTTCTCTTCTTTCCTCCAGGGATGTGATTACTGGTTGAGACTCCCCTTTCTGTTAGTGTCAATACCAAAAATGAGAAAAAGAGGCCGGATAAGTTACAAAGCCGGACGATCCCGTGGGTCCTCGGTACTGAGCCCCCTCCTCGATCCGAGTTGTCCGCTCGGGTACACAGTCTAGTTTCACCAAAAAATCAGGATATTGAGCCTAAATTAGGACGATTATTTGTATCATGTTTTGACTTAGGGGACTCAACATAGGGATTGGGTCCATCCAGGACAGGTGAGCAGATATAGTATGACCTCGTAGAGCATTTCGCATGTTGCATTTATTTGCCCTGGGCCGCATGCTGACCAACTTTTAAACTTCAAAGGATATAATAAAAGAAAAAGAAAAGAAGGTATAAATAATTAAAATTTCATTTTTGAAAAAAAAAAGCGTTTTTGTAGAAAGGACTGTCTTATTACGAATTCACCCTTGAAAGAACAAAAGAGTGTTGTTTTTAAATAGTTCGTCAATTGATTGAACTACGCTGGTTTGATTCTCACTGGATGTGAGATACGTAGGCAACCTTTAACAGGTCCAACCTCCCCATCTTCTCAAAATAAGTTTTTTTTTGTGAAAGAAAAAATAATGACGGAATGCCAGGATGTTTAGCTTTGCCTCAACGACCACCTTTTCATCAGTCTT
The DNA here is from genome assembly GCA_032618575.1 of Nicotiana noctiflora. Taxonomy (NCBI): domain Eukaryota; kingdom Viridiplantae; phylum Streptophyta; class Magnoliopsida; order Solanales; family Solanaceae; genus Nicotiana; species Nicotiana noctiflora. The sequence goes on along the minus strand of JASVEL010004729.1, from coordinate 143,310 downwards.
AATATTTTGACCGGTCAACTCCTGTGGGGTGTTGAAAGTTTGCATTTTTGAAAAAAAGCCAGCCCGTTCTGGTTTTTAAAGGGATAGTTTTTTTAGTTTGGGTCAAATAAAGATTTTCTTTCGTCTAAAGTGATCTCTGCAGATATCATGGTGGCTTATGAAATGTTGAGAAATGGTTTCGTACCCGGCAAAGGTTTGGGTGCATCTCTGCAAGGTATTGTACAGCCGGTCTTCGTGCCTGAAAATGTAGGGACATTCGGTTTGGGATTTGAACCGACACCAGTGGACATTGTGCAAGCTAAGAGACTCAGACAGAAGACATGGGTACTGCCAAAGCCCATTCCGCGCCTCTCCCAATCCTTTGTCAAGTGAGGAATCGAAAGACATCTGACAACAATGTGTGAGCACGTGATTTTTTCCCTATATGAGAATTACTCCCAAAAATTAAAAATAAAAGAGTTTTGTGTTGTTTGCAATATTTGTGAATTTTGTGTTATTTTTCTTGAATTGTTTGCATTTATCCGTGCATATTTATTTGTTTAAATAAATAAAAAATATAAAAATATATTGTATTTATATAAAATTCAAGTTTATAATTAGTAATAATTAAGTTTATTTTATAAAATCACAAAAATATGTATTTTTGCATTTTTAGCCTATAATATCCAATTTGTGCGATTTTATTTTAATTAACGTCTAATTTTTTTGTAATAATAATTATTATGAGTTAATTGGTGTTTTTAAGATAATTTTGGTTTTATAATTTAATCTTAACATTTTTTTAATTTATTTCATAATAAATAATTTTTTTTATAGAGAAGACAAATTCGGAATTGGGCCTCTTCTTAAATTTTAAACTTGAGCCCAAACATATTCTACCCAACCCAAAACACCATAACCCAAACCCATGACCCACGACCCATTTATTACACTACTATATACTATTCAAAACACACCCTAAACCAAAAACTCCTAACACACACACACACAAAAGCCCCCACAAAAATGTATGACCGTATTTAAATTTTTCACTCTATATATTTTAGCTTTTGTTTAATTATATATATATATATATAATTTTTTTTTAAAGTAAATTATTACTATTCATATTATTGCTATTATTATTAATTTTTTTATTAATTTTTTTTTAAAAAAAATAATTTATTTTTTATTAAAAAAAAACTGAAAATATTAATATTTTTTTAAATTTTCGGTTGGTTTTAAATAATTGAAAATGAAAGTTGGAATAAAAGTCAAAAGTGGCTGAAAATTAAAAAAATCAAAAGTAAAAGAAAGTTGTTTTTTTTAAAGAAAAGAAAAGAAAGTGGCATTTTCTTTTAAATAAATAAAAGAAAGTGGACAATTAAAAATATAAAAATCATTAAAGTTGTGTTTTAAAAAATAAAAGATAAGCAAGGTGGGATTTCTTTTTATAAAATAATAAAAGCATTTAGTAAGTGGGATTTCTTTTAATTAAAAAAAGATAAAAAAAAATAAAAAAATAAAAAAATAATAAAAATAAAATCTGAAAATTTCGAAATTTTTTGCTATAAATAGAAGAGAAATTTGAGGAGAAAGAGGAGAAAAAATCCTAGAGAGAAGAATCTGAAAAACAAAAATATTAAAGAGTGTTAGCAAATAGTAAAAACAAAAAAACAAAAAAAAACGAAAAAAAAATCTAAAAAATTAGTCTTCCATTTTTACAAATCTTATTCTGAAGTTCAATTCGGGTTATTAATTCTTATTGCTGAAATTCGGATACTGGGTATTTTTGAGGTTGCTGTTGTTATGATATTGCTGTGTTGTTATTTGGTGTGTTGATCACCGGTGTTCTTTTATTTCCAATATGAGGTACATATCTAATCATGTTTAAATAATAAGATGAATACATGGGAAAAATGAGAATTTTGTTGAAATTTTAAATAGTTTCTATTTTTGTTTTCTTTTACATATTATGTTTCAATAAATTCCATATTAATATTCTGTAAGTTTTGTGATAACTTTAAATAATTAAGCCTTCTTGTAGTAATAATAATTCACTTCTAAAAATGGTTATTAAATAGTATAATTATGAATCTGTTTATCAATGTTCAAATCATTTAGTAAATAAAAGGAAGAATGAATTACTCTTTTGTTAATCAAATTAATTAGAACTTCTTTAATATTGTCTTTAATAAATTAAGTTGTTAATATGTAGTTAAGTTCAATAAAAATGCGAATATTAATTATTTTGCGTAAATTAGGCATTTAGGTACGATTTGAATTTTCAATAACACAAGAATTGTTTCTGCTCAAGTTTAACCATTTCAAAATATAGGTGTAAATAATTAAGATTGATTTTGGTTTTGGTAAATAGTTGTAAATAGTTAACATCAAGGGTTTAATTCAAAAAATAGTAAAAAATTAAAAAATATGAGTTTAAGTTAGTTGTAAGATAATTGGTTTAGTTTGTATATATATATATATATATTAGTTGTTGATTTTGCACTTTTATTTTTAGATTTATTTAAGTAATGTTTATTTTTATTAAATATTTATCTAAACATAACAAATAATATATTTTTTAGCTTATAAAAAAACGAATTTAAATAAAATTATAATCAATTTATAATTGCTTGTTTTTCTAAAAATAAGCTTAGATTTGAACAATTTGGAATAAAAAATAATTTTTACCATATAAGCTTTAATATGGCTATAATTTTCGATAGTTTTGAATAAATGATTTTATTAGTTTTTCTTTTTATATATTCAAGTTTTAATATTATTCTAAATTAGCTTCTTTTATTATTAAGTTATGAAATTTCGTATTTAATAAAATAATAAAATAATTCCGAAAAAAAAATATTTTCTGTTTAAACATTGATTAAAATCTGTTTCATTAAGTTTTTGTCATAAATTAGATAAGTGTTGCATTTTTAATTTCTAGATTAATTATGATATCTCTTTATTTATAAAAACTAAAAAAAAATAGGAAATGTAGTCATTTTAGGATTATTTTGTTAATAAATGAGACGCGCTTCGATAAATAAATCGCAAAAACTGTGAAATCTTCATAAGTGTATATATTTACTTAGAAATTCGAGATTGGCCGTTTAGTAAATTTTCACGGTATTCTCAAAATAATAACGCGTTAATAGTTTTAAGCGCGTATTTAATAATTGTACCTCCTTAAACTCGGGTACACATTTATGTGACCCCAATCCAAATCCCAATGAAGTCGGAATATATCAAAAATTGCGGACACATTTATGTGACGAAATTCGAGATATATTCTCACGACATTATAATTTTCTTCTAACAATTAAAACGGTTTGGAGTGGTAGTTTGCACATTAGTTCATATTTGTATTAAAATCGGATAATCAAGCCAAATATAACAGTTGAGCGACCATGCTAGAACCACGGAACTCGGGAATGCCTAACACCTTCTCCCGGGTTAACAGAATTCCTTATCCGGATTTCTGGTACGCAGACTGTTAAATAGAGTCAAACCTTTCCTCAATTCAGGATTCAACCGGTGACTTGGGACACCATAAATCTCCCAAGTGGAGACTCTGAATATCTCAATAAATGAATCCCGTTTTGATTGTCCTTTAATTGGAAAAACTCCTTTTTATATTCGCGCCCTCGCGGGCTGCGCCAAAAGGAGGTGTGACAGTGGGGTGAGTATATTTCAACTCAGTGAGTAATAATAATAAACAATAACTGAAAGTGAGAACACATTGTTGTATTTAGCTTTGTTTATTATCTGATATTTTTATATGATAAATGCTTGATGTGCAAAATGATGATTTTTACCGCTTTGATATTATTTGAACAGTATATATAAAACTGTGCTGAAATCCTACTTCCTTTTGAGTTCTAAAAATGGTGCATACGTTCGCGTAGCCCACTTTTCAAAATTATTCCAAGTAAGTGAGTGTTAGGGTAAGTGACAAGGCCGGGCAGACTTTAGTGCTCCCGTTACGTCACCCCCTCCTCAGCCCCAGTTGTCCACTCGGGTAAGCCAGGTTTAGAACAATAAACCCAATTTTTAAACCTAGAATAACAAAGCTTCATGCCGGATCCCTAGTAGGAACGTTTGTTTGCATCATGTTGCATTTGACTTAGGGGACTCAACACAGGGGTTGGGTCCGTCTAGGACAGGTAACCTGAAATGAAAAGACCATCCTGCTACATGAGATTATGTGCATTTATTTGATTAGATCAGCATGCTGACCAACTTAAAATTGAATAACAATAATAGTTTTGTCCAAACAATGTCAAAATCCTATTAGCGTTTCTTCAAAAATAGTATTTTTTGGGTGTTAAAAAGATTTTTTTTTAAAACTCGATTTGTTTTCTTTGGAGAACTACGCCGATTTGATTCTCACCGGATGTGAGATACGTAGGCAACCCCCATCGGGTCCAATCTCTCTTTTTACAAAACAGTCATTAAAAATGTGTCAAAGATTTTCGGTCATAAATAAGTCGGTAATTTGTTTCATTTAAGGAAATATGCTTTCATAAAAGGTTTAAGAGTCACCCTTGATACCTTGAATCTTCGGGATCAGATGGATGCTATCCAAGAATCACCTCAGGTTATCATGGAAAGAGCCCGGATATAACTACAAGAATGGTGGAATGATCTAGAGGAAGATGGTCGAGTGTGGGTGAAAAAACATTTGGGCCCTCCGCTAGACATATTGTATGTCAAGCCACGGGATGACTTGATCAAAGCTTTGGTGACCTTCTGGGATCCTGTTAATAATGTGTTCCATTTCTCCGATTTCGAACTCACTCCTACCTTAGAGGAAATAGTCGGTTACATTGCTTTCGGCCAAGATTTAAAGGAGCAGAAGTTCATATTTCCCAGGGCCCCATCGGTGCATAAATTCTTTGATCTCTTGAAGATCAGCAAGAAAACAAGCAATGATCGCGTACAAAACGGGAGTTGCAAGTTCTACTTCTTGTATTACAGGATTCGGAAACTCAGACGGATTTGAAACACATGAAAAGGGATGGAATAACCAACAAAACAAAGGCCTATGGGAGATTCATCGCCGATTCGCTTTTATTGTGGCATTTCTAGGAATCATGGTGTTTCCAAACTCGGAAGGTTCCATAGACACTCGCATGGCAAGAATTGCACAGGTTCTTGTGGATAAAAAAGACCACACCATTGTCCCACTTGGTATTATCCGATATGTACCGGGCTTTGACCTTATGCAAATCTGGAAGCCACTTTGTGAAGGCTTCAGCATTCTCCTGCAAATGTGGATGATTGAACATGTTCGGCACCACCCTAAATTCTTAAAACATGCTTCAGATGGAACCAACTTCATCGTTAAATACGAAGAAAGGGTGGGAGATTTTATAACACCCAAGGGGTTTGAAGCATGGATTTTCTATCTAAGAAAATTGAGGGCGGATCAAATCGAATGGACTATAGGGTGGCTCCCGATAAAGGAGATCATTCACATGACTACTTCAAAGGGCTATTTGATGATAATAGGCGCAAGAAATATACAACCCTATGCGCCTCAAAGAGTTTTGAGACAACTTGGGAGATATTAGGTGATACGAGAGAAGATGGATTTGAGCAACATAGCCATCGAATTGCATCCAGAGGCAGCTATCCCTGAGAAGATGGTGAATGAAGATTGGCATTGTTGCCGGTATTTAAAGAGTAACACCATAGTGCCAGGACCCAATAAAAGGCGAGTTCGATCCCGAGTATGTTGCTTGGTTTCAAAGAAGTTTTCGTGTGAGCCCTAGGCCCGAGCTCGAGGCGATCAGACCTACCAAAAGGCCTCACGTTCAAGCTTTCGATGATAAAATCCAAGAAAGATTAGCTTGGCTAGCTAAAGAACGTGAATACAAAGATCGTATTGGAGAACTAGAGAAACGTGTACAGAATCTCCAATATGAAAATGGCTTACAGATTGCAGTTGACGAAGGGATCAAAAAGAAGTTGACTCAAGAAAAGGACACTCTCAAGGCTCGAATCTGGCGGATCAGAAAAGAAGCTAATAGCCAAACAAGAAGCCGAACTGATCAAAGGTTGATAGACGAGCTAAACCAACAGCTCGGAGAAAGCCAAGAAAAGTTGGAGAGGTCCGAGGCTAGCAAGGAAGGGATGCAGGCCAGATGGGCAAGAGGCGCAGCGGAGCGAAGAGAATACTTGCGGCAGGTCAAAAGGGATTGTGAGATGAGCGTCGGGGCATTGAGAGAGACAATTTTCACTCTCCAAGAACAGATCCACAGACAGGCTCTTGAAGCTAGAGAAGACAAGGAGCGGTGCTACAAGATGATGGCCCGAATGGAGGGACAAATGAAAAGATTCCAAGATCGACTTACGGATGAGGCGCGAATACTGGGATTAAAAAACCGACAGATAGAGCAGTTATTCAGAGAAAGGGATAACATTCGGAGAAGGATTGACGAGATTGGACACTACATTCACATGAGGTGCCTATCATGTGAAAGGATGCCCCGGGATGTCCTTTTTTCCTCTATCATGGATTATGTCCGTCAGATCATGGAAGAATTGAAAGATCTGCAAAGAAGTCTTGCACCAAGGACCACAGCCAGGCCAAACAGGGCCCCACCGGCGCAAAAGCTCAAAATCTTAGAACTTTCCTAGTTATGAACTTGTATTTCCTTTTGGGTCTAGTCATAAGACTTTTGTATAAAAGGGCCGAATGTATTTTGACCATCTTTTGTAAGTTTGACTTGTTGTTAAATCCAGTTTGTTTTTGGAAAACCTTTTGAAAAATATTTTTTATTGTATTCACACGAACTACGCTAGGGTCTGATTCATGCGGGGACATGATACGTAGGTAATCTACATAAGATTCGACCATTACTTATAGTAAAAAAGGGGAAAATAAATAAGAGAAATAAGAGAAATAATGGATAGGCGTAGACAATAAGCTGGGATGACGCATGCGGTCTAAGCAAAAGCATAATAGAAATGGTTCATTACATAGGGACATTGCATACCCAATGTGCTTTTACCATATCTGTTAAAATTTCAACACTAACAAGTTTGTTGCTATTCCTGTTCAGTTAGTGTTAGAGTGTATTGGCATCACACAATTATCATACAAGATCGAAAGGACCTGTACCTAAAAGTATGACTGGGTCAGACCACAGCAGCGAGTCAGAAAAAGCATTGAGCCATATGCTCAAAGAAGCTCTTGAAAAAATGGAACAGATGCGGTTGGAAATGAGCGAAATGCAGACGGCGCTAGCCAAAGCACAAAAAAGTCCCGACGCACCCGCTACTCCTACTTTCCTACCAGGTTTTACCCCAGAATACTTTTCTCCCGGTCCCTCGACAAGAGTCCCGGACCTCCATTACCACCAGGGAAGAGATGCTCACGACTACCCAGCTCCACCACAAAATCAGAACCCTCCACCACCAAAGGGCCCTGTCTTTGTGGCACCTCCCCCAGCTCCACTGCAAAGATCATCAAGTGAACCATTATTTCAGGTTCACGACACTCAGTATTACCCCCCGGAACCCACGTTCAGGGCACCCGAACCATCCACCTACACTCCTCCCTTTGAAGCCCCAGTGGAAAAACCGGCCAATAGCTCAGAACAAGATGAGATGCTACGGAAATTCAAGAGCCTGGAGCAATCCCTTAGGAATATGCAAGGGTTGGGCAGCCAAGTCAATGTGGCCTACAAAGACCTGTGTCCTTTCCCCGATGTTCAATTGCCGGCGGGATTCAAAATGCCAAAGTTTGATCTATATGAGGGACACGGTGATCCCATGTCTCATCTACGAGGATTTTGCAGCAAGATGAGGGGTGCAGGCGGCAAAGATGAGCTACTGATAGCTTATTTTGGACAGAGTTTGAGCGGGTCTGCGTTGGAATGGTATACAAGGCAGGATCCTAGCAGATGGTACACTTGGGATGATTTGGCGCAATCATTTGCCGGGCACTTTCAGTATAATCTTGAGATCGTCCCTGACCGTCTCACATTGTTAAAGCTGGAGAAGAAACCGGGGGAGAGCTTCCGGGAATTTGGGTTTCGTTGGAGAGAACAAGCGGCTAAAGTTGATCCTCCTATGAGAGAGGGGGAGATGGTAGATTACTTTCTACAGACTCTCGAGCCAACTTACTACGGTCATTTGGTGACCTCAGTGGGAAAAACCTTCAACGAAGTGGTCAAAATGGGAGGCATGATAGAAGAAGGCCTCAAGACCAACAAAATCTTAAGTTATTCAACGATCAAGGCAACAACACAGGCTATTCAGAGCGGCACAGGAGGTGCGCTCGGAAAGAAGAAAAAAGAGGATGTCACAACGGTAGAAGCTGGTAATTGGTCTCGATCCAAAGGTCCTACCCCCCATCACCAATTCAGGCCCCCTCACCCAAATTACCCACACATTCCGAATTATCCCGCACAATCCTATTACCCTCCTCAAGAACATCATTTTTCTGTCCATCAAGCACAAGCATACACCCAACCTCCAGCGCGCGCCAACCCCACATAATGCCTACCCCACATAATGCCTACCCAGCTCCCCATAACAACTACCCACCACCAAGGGCCTACAGAAATCCCACAGGGCCAACTTTCCGGGAAAATCCGACTTTCAGGAATGAAAGGACTCAGAGACAGAGGACATTTACCGAATTAGGAGAAGCTTATACTGCTTTATTTCACAAATTGAAGCAGATAGGTTTGTTGAGTCCTATTGAGCCCAGATTACCAAATCCCTTACCTCAAAATTTGGACCACTCAGTGAAATGTGAATATTGTTCGGGGGCTCCCGGGCATACTACCGAGAGATGTTGGAAACTAAAGCATGCAATCCAAGATCTTATTGATGCTAATAAGATTGAGGTTCAGGCACCCGAGGTACCCAACATTAACCAAAACCCACTACCAACCCACCATGAAGCCTGTATGATTGAGATCGTGCAAGGAGAGGAAGAACCCAAGAAGCCATCGCAGACAGTGATGATGATCAAGGACAGTACAAAAGAGAAATCAACCAGTGTGGAAGGGAAGGTACCAACTAAGAGGGAGGTTGTCAAGCCTGTGATAATATTGGGGAAAAGCCCATCGGCCACTACGGAGAAACCAAAAACAACAAAGTTGGTTGTGTCCGGAGCACCGTCTGCACCAGTAATGATCGTGAAAGGAGTCTGTAGGGAACCGGTCATCATAAAGCCGGTAGCTCAGTTGCCAGTAACAGATAGCAAGGTCGTACCTTGGAAGTATGAAAAGGCAACAGTGATATACAAAGGGAAGTCAGTGGATGAAGTCAGTTGTGAAGCCCATGGTTTAACTCGATCGGGACGGTGTTTTGCTCCCGTAGAGTTAAGGAAATCTAATCCCACGATGGTGAAAAAGCCAGTAACAGAAGAGGAAGCTGAAGAGTTCTTGAAGAAGATGAAAGCCCAAGACTACTCTATTGTGGAGCAGTTGAGGAAAATCCCAGTCCAAATCTCATTGTTATCTTTGTTAATCCATTCCAAGGATCATTACCAGGCTTTGTTGAAGATTCTGAATGAGGCCCATGTTCCAGAAAAGCTTTCTGTAAATCACTTGGAGAAGATTGTGCATAAAATCTTTGAAGTCAATCGAGTGACATTTTCTGATGATGAATTGCCAAAAGAGGGCACAGAACATAATAAAGCCTTATACTTGATCGTGAAGTGTGAAGACTCAGTGGTCAATCGTGTATTGGTGGATAATGGTTCAAGTGCCAATATTTGTACTTTGGCTACTCTGAACAAACTGAAGATTGATCAGGACAGAGTCCGTAAGAATAACGTTTGCATCAGAGGATTTGATGGAGGGAATACTAGCTCGGTGGGTGATATCATATTGGAACTGACCATTGGCCCAGTCGATTTCACCATGGAATTCCAGGTGGTGGATGTGGCTGCATCATACACTCTGCTATTGGGGCGACCCTGGATTCATGCCGCCAAAGCAGTGCCTTCTACGCTGCACCAGATGATTAAGTTCGAGTGGGATAGACGGGAGATAGTATTGCACGGGGATGATGGCATAGGCATTATGAGTGATAACGTGGTGCCATTCATAGAAACGGAGGATGACAAGGGACCACGGGTATACCAAATCTTCGAAGGGGTTACAGTGGACAAGGTTTCCGAAGGCGAGGACCTTGCTTTTCCCGGGATCTCAGCTTCAACCTTCATGATCGCCTCAGATATGATGAACTGTGGGTTCATACCAGGAAAAGGTTTGGGAGCCAAACTCCAAGGTATCATTCAACCCGTTTCTTTGCCTGAAAATTTGGAGACATTCGGGTTAGGGTTCAAGCCGACGGTTGCGGATGTGAAGAGAGCTCACAAAATGAAAAAGAAAGTCTGGGTCCTTCCCAAGCCAGTTCCATGCCTATCCCGGTCTTTTGTGAAAGCAGGTTTCGGGAGGATGTCAAACCCAAAGATCCTCGGACCGTCAATTGGGCCAGAAGGAGATCTGGATAAGAGTTTTGAAAGGTTGTTCGCTGATGTTAACATGATCGAAGCTGGAGAAGGTTCCAGTAATGCAGACGTACAGTATGTGGGGCCCAGGGTCAAAACCAACAATTGGATGGCTACTCCTCTTCCCATCTGGAAGAAGTCTTGGTAGTAGGCTCTTGGATTTTCTTTTGTTTCCTGGATTATTCCAGAGTTGTAATCCAGTTTTTGATTTATTTGTAGTGTGAAACTCTGTTATCCCTCATTTTCAATAAAAACGAAAGTTTCCTTTATTTTCTTGATTTTTGATTTTTGTATCTTTTCATTTCGGAACAGTTCTGTTTTCACCGGTTCCAATGTCATGGCATGCACAACGGATCTTCAACCTAGTCTAACAAGTCAATCTGAATCCAAATTAATTATGCACGAAGTCAATTATGAGGATGAATCGGAATACGAGGAAGATGAGGCTTTTGAAGAGATTAACAGGGAATTAACTCATTTTGAAGAAAAACCTAAGCCTAACTTAAACGATACTGAAGCTGTCAACTTAGGAGATGAGGATAATGTTAGGGAAACCAAAATCAGCATTCACATTGAGCCGAGTATCAGGGAAGAGCTAATCAAAACATTGTTTGAATTCAAAGATATTTTTGCATGGTCGTATGATGACATGCCAGGGTTAAGCACGGATCTAGTGGTACATAAATTGCCCATTGATCCGGCATGTCCTCCCGTCAAGCAGAAATTGAGGAAGTTCAAAACCGATATGAGCGTAAAGATCAAAGAAGAAGTAACCAAGCAGTTGATAGCAAAGGTTATTCGGGTTACTCGATATCCCGAATGGTTGGCCAATGTGGTGCCAATGCCGAAGAAGGATGGGAAAATTCGGGTATGTGTCGATTATCGCAATCTGAACAGGGCAAGCCCGAAAGATAACTTCCCACTACCCAACATCCATATCTTGATAGACAATTGCGCGGGGCGAGAGATTGGATCCTTTGTGGATTGCTATGCAGGGATACCATCAGATCCTAATGGATGAAGAAGATGCAGAAAAGACAGCTTTCATCACTCCTTGGGGAACTTATTGCTACATGGTAATGCCGTTTGGTTTGAAGAACGCCGGGGCGACATACATGAGAGCAATGACTACTGTGTTTCATGACATGATACACAAAGAGATTGAGGTGTATGTAGACGATGTAATCATAAAATCCAGGCGACGGGAAGACCATGTAGCAGATCTGAGGAAGTTTTTTCAAAGGCTTCGGAGGTACGACATTAAGCTCAATCCAGCCAAATGTGCATTTGGGGTTCCCCGGGAAAAATGCTAGGATTCATTGTCAGTAGGCGAGGTATTGAGTTGGATCCATCAAAGATCAAATCCATACAAGAATTGCCAGCACCAAAGAACAAAACTGAAGTGATGAGTCTTTTGGGAAGATTGAATTACATCAGCCGATTCATTGCTCAACTCACATCAACATGTGAACCTATTTTTAGGTTGTTAAAGAAGGATGCTGCAGTCAAGTGGACTGAAGAATGCCAAGAGGCTTTTGATAAGATAAAGGAGTATTTGTCAAACCCACCTGTGTTGGTTCCACCTGAACCCGGGAGGCCTCTGATTCTTTATCTAACAGTTTTGGACAATTCTTTCGGCTGCGTATTGGGGCAACATGACATCACCGGTAGAAAGGAACAAGCCATCTATTATCTCAGTAAGAAGTTCACCGCATATGAAGTTAAGTACACTCATCTTGAGAAGACATGTTGCGCCCTAACTTTTGTGGCACAAAAGTTGAAGCATTATTTGTCTTCCTACACTACTTATCTCATTTCACGTTTGGATCCATTGAAGTATATTTTCCAGAAACCTATGCCTACAGGAAGGTTAGCAAAATGGCAAATATTACTTACAGAATTTGACATCATCTATGTGACGAGGACGGCCATGAAAGCCCAAGCACTAGCCGATCACTTAGCTGAGAATCCTGTTGATAATGAATACGAACCTTTAAGGACGTATTTTCCAGATGAAGAAGTGTTGCAAATTGATGAGTTAGAACTAACCAAGGAGCCGGGGTGGAAGCTTTTCTTTGACGGAGCTGCAAATGCAAAGGGAGTCGGAATAGGAGCAGTACTTATTTCTGAAACAGGACATCATTATCCTGTTACGGCTCAGTTGCGCTTCTATTGTACCAACAATATGGCTGAATACGAAGCATGCATTTTGGGGTTACGATTAGTTGTGGACATGGATGTCCGGGACGTCTTGGTCTTGGGAGACTCGGACCTTCTGGTACATCAGGTTCAAAGTGAGTGGGAAACAAGAGATTTGAAGCTTATCCCGTATCGCCAATGTTTGCATGACCTGACGAAGCGTTTCCGGTCAATAGAATTCAGACATATCCCAAGAATGCATAATGAGGTCGCCGATGCTTTGGCTACTCTAGCATCGATGTTGCATCACCCGGACAAGATTCATGTTGATCCGTTATATATTCAAGTTCGGGATCAACATGCCTATTGCAATGTGGTGGAGGAAGAAATGGATGGCGAGCCATGGTTTCATGATGTCCAAGAATACCTCAGGATGGGAATATACCCAGAGCAGGCAACTGGAGATCAAAAGAGGGCTATTCGGCGATTGGCAAACGGATTTTTCCTTAGTGGAGGAGTGCTGTACAAGAGAACCCCAGATTTGGGATTGCTAAGATGTATAGATGCAGGCCAAGCCACGACAGTGATGACAGAGGTGCATGCCGAAGTTTGTGGGCCACATATGAGTGGGTATGTATTGGAAAAGAAGATCTTACGGGCAGGATATTATTGGCTCACCATGGAGCGTGATTGTATAAATTTTGTGCGCAAGTGCCATCAGTGTCAGGTGCATGGAGATTTTATTCATTCTCCGCCAACGGAATTGCACACGATGTCAGCACCATGGCCATTTGTTGCGTGGGGCATGGATGTCATTGGACCGATCGAGCCGACAACTTCCAACGGTCATAGGTTCATTCTAGTAGCCATTGATTATTTCACCAAGTGGGTGGAGGCGAAGACATTCAAGTCAGTGACCAAGAAAGCCGTGGTAGACTTCGTCCATTCCCATATCATATGTAGATTTGGGATCCCGAAGATGATTATCACGGACAACGGTGCTAATCTTAACAGTGGTTTGATGAAAGAAGTGTGTCAACAGTTCAAGATTACACACCATAATTCCACCCCATATCGTCCCAAAGCAAATGGCGCGGTTGAGGCAGCAAACAAGAATATAAAGAAGATACTGAGAAAAATGGTAGAAGGATCTAGGCAGTGGCATGAAAAGCTACCATTTGCATTGTTGGGTTATCGCACTACGGTTCGCACTTCAGTAGGTACAACTCCTTACTTGTTGGTATACGGAACTGAAGCAGTAATACCAGCAGAAGTGGAGATTCCATCCCTCCGAATTGTCGCTGAAGCTGAGATTGATGATGATGAATGGGTCAAAACTCGATTAGAGTAGTTGAGCCTAATTGATGAAAAGAGATTGGCAGCAGTATGTCATGGCCAATTGTATCAGAAGAGAATGGCAAGAGCTTACAATAAGAAGGTACGCCCTAGAAAATTTGAAGTAGGGCAACAAGTACTGAAACGGATCCTCCCACATCAAGCCGAAGCAAAGGGCAAGTTCGCCCCGAATTGGCAAGGGCCGCTTATTGTAACCAGAGTATTATCCAATGGAGCTCTATATCTGACCGATATTGAGGGAAGATGCACCGACATGGCTATCAATTCTGATGCAATCAAGAGATATTACGTGTAATTTCTTTATGATTTTGGTTCATTTTATTTGTTTGTACTTGGGTATTTATCGGATAATGAAATGACGGAGGCAATTCTTTCTTCTATCCAAACACTTTTAACCCTTGTTTCCCCTTTGAGCCTTATTTATTCTTTCATATCCCTCTCTTGGAATCAATAACGGAAATAGAAAAGAAAAGAAAAAAATAATAAATAGATAAAAGAAAGTCACAAGAGATTTCAATGAATCAAGGAACTACGTTTGACCTGATTCCTCAAATAGGATACGTAGGCGCCTCACGGCTCGGTCATAGAGTGAATGAAAGTCAATCCTTCCCCAAACAAGAAACTGGGACAGAGGTTATGTTGTTTATATGAAAAGAGTTTTGATTCCAAGAGTTGTAATATTTCACCCATTCAGAGTTATTTTGAATTTTCGATACTCTTTTCTTTTTAAGACCCACACAAAACCCATATGAGATGTCTGAAAATGACCTCCCAAATAGTATCCGGGAAATGCCCAGTCAGGCAAGTAAAAACCAAGAGTAACACGTTGATCCCCAACAGAAAGGGAATAAGCTGAAGGAATTGATAGCCATAAGAATCCCCAGTGAAGAGAACATTATCGGTGCCTTTCCAATCTCCAACGAAAGCTGAGAAAAAATAAAATGAGAGAGTCTTATCGGTGAAAACCTTCATAGGCACCATAAGGCGACGAAAGCTGAGAAGAAACAAAAATGAGAGAGTCTTATCGGTGAAAACCTTCACGGGCACCATAAGGCGACGGGAGTTGAGAGAAATGAGAGAGTCTCATTAGTGAAAACCCCTCGAAGGGCACTATGAGGCGACAAGATAGAGTGGCACAAAGGACCCGCATTTGACAAAGAGTCGTGCATCTGTTCGTCCTCAACAAATGAGACCATCAGAAGATGGATTGATACAAATAGACTGGGTTGATTAATCCGGAATGCACGACGTGATCGTTGGGACCGGTTATACCATTCAGATAAGTTCCTTTTTGTTTTTCGCTACATTTGTTCAGAAAGCTTCTTTCTTTTTTTTATATATTTTCAGTTTTCTTTGTTTAAAGGTTTTTATCCAAGTCTATTTTGAGAAAGACTTTTCGGAGCTTACTATCAGTGCCGAATTGGTGCGAAGCAAAACGAGGATAGGACAGACCAAATTGGTCTGGAATGTCAGGAAATGGAGAAGACCTGAAAGATGTAGTCGAAAAATCATGGACCAAGTTCCAAAAGAATCCCCTGTGAATTTTCAAGATGCGCAAATAACTCCGACAGATTATCAACCGATTCTCAAGATGATCGGACAACACAAAGCGGATAAGGAAAAAGGAAAATGCATCCCTAGCTGATGACATTTCTTTTTCCAGCGATATTAAAGGAAAGTCAAACCTTTTGAAGAAAGTGATTTTGAGTCTCACCAGCAAGTTTTAAAACACAGAAAAGGGAAGGGATAAATGGAAAAACCATCCCCCAGCAGAAATATCATTCCCAGCAAGTAACATCATCCCCGACAAGTTTCGGGAACTTAGGACAGAAGAAGGAAAAGCCATCCCCGGCAGGAGTGGCACGACCATTCACCGCATTTTAAACTAACAAATTTTCTTTGATTTGAAGCAGGTGAAAGTAAATGTCGATGATAGAAGAATGACATACCGCAAAGAATATTACCAAAACTGGGGTAGAAAATTTTCGCCATTGTCGAAAATTTTCTCAAAGAAAACAAGGAAATCAATTAGAGAGATTTTAATTGGGAGAAATCAGGAGTCCGCCTGTAGAATGGAGGATGTTATTTTTAAGTGGAAGAAATCAGGAGCCCGCCTGTAGAATGGAGGTGTTATTTTTAAGTGGAAGAAATCAGGAGCCCGCCTGTAGAATGGAGGTGTTATTTTTAAGTTGAAGAAATCAGGAGCCCGCCTGTAGAATGGAGGTTGTTATTTCAAGATGAAAAAGTCAGGATGCCCGCCTGTAGAACAGAGGTGTTATTTTCAAATTGAAGAAGTCAGGATGCCCGCCTGTAGAATGGAGGTTGTTATTTTGAAGTTGAAGAAATCAGGAGCCCGCCTGTAGAATGGAGGTGTTATTTTTAAATTGAAGAAATCAGGAGCCCGCCTGTAGAATGGAGGTTGTTATTTTAAGTTGAAGAAATCAGGAGCCCGCCTGTAGAATGGAGGTGTTATTGTTATTTTGAAGAAATCAGGAGCCCGCCTGTAGAATGGAGGTGTTATTTTGATGTTAAAGAAGATCAGGAGCCCGCCTGTAGAATGGAGGTGTTATTTTGAAGAAATCAGGGACCCGCCTGTAGAATGGAGATGTTATTTTGAAGAAATCAGGAGCCCGCCTGTAGAATGGAGGTGTTATTTTTAAATTGAAGAAATCAGAAGCCCGCCTGTAGAATGGAGGTTGTTATTTTAAGTTGAAGAAATCAGGAGCCCGCCTGTAGAATGGAGGTTGTTATTTTTCAGTTGAAGAATTCGGGAGCCCGCCCGTAGAACGGAGGCATTACTTTTCAGTTGAAGAAATCGGGAGCCCGCCCGTAGAATGGAGGTGTTATTTTTAGTTTGAGGATTCGGGAGTCCGCCCGTAGAACGAAGGTGTCACTATTCAGTTGAGGATTCGGGATCCCGCCCGTAGAATGGAGGCGTTACTTTTCAGATAGAAGAATTTGGGAGCCCGCCCATAGAACGGAAGCGTTACTTTCCAGTTCAGGAGCCCGCCTGTAGAATGGAGGTGTTATTTTGAAGAAATCAGGAGCCCGCCTGTAGAATGGAGGATGTTATTTCAAGTTGAAGAAATCAGGAGCCCGCCTGTAGAATGGAGGTGTTATTTTTAAGTTGAAGAAATCAGGAGCCCGCCTGTAGAATGGAGGTGTTATTTTTAAGTCGAAGAAATCAGGAGCCCGCCTTTAGAATGGAGGTGTTATTTTCAAATTGAAGAAGTCAGGATGCCCGCCTGTAGAACGGAGGTGTTATTTTCAAATTGAAGAAGTCGGGATGCCCGCTTGTAGAATGGAGGTTGTTATTTTGAAGTTGAAGAAGTCAGGATGCCCGCTTGTAGAACAGAGGTGTTATTTTCAAATTAAAGGAGTCAGGATGCCTGCCTGTAGAATGGAGGTTATTATTTTGAAGTTGAAGAAGCCAGGAGCCCGCCTGTAGAATGGAGTTTGTTATTTCAATTTGAAAAAGTCAGGACAAATTGAAAAAGTCAGGATGCCCGCCTATAGAACGGAGGTGTTAATTGCAAGTTATCACAATCAGAAGTCCGCCTGTAAAACAGAGGAATACATCTCAAGGTCGAAACAGAATTCAATAATACCAAGGGTTACAACAAGAACCCCCTGCATAACAAGTCTTAAATCGAGGAAGCAGTATCCCCCAACAGAAGGATAAATTGAAGATATAGATAAGAGTTTACAGTTCATAAATCATAATTTAGTCTAGCATCTTATTTTGCTTTTGCATGGTATAATAAGGAGGTCAGCAAGCAGTAACCGCAACAACAGCAACAGTAACAGCAAAAATCGCAGTTTCATTGGTAGTCCCAGCTACCAAAACTTTCCGAACTACATTGACCTTGATTCCCTTTTAGCCAGGGATATGTAGGAAACCTTTTGAAGCAAAGGTTCGGTCAAAATTTTGAAAAAAAATGCTTCTCACGGAGTGCTCAAACGGGCAAAAATCGCTCGTATCCGCTCACTCGTCTTTGCACAGAAACTCTTCGTGTTGTCACGTACCTCTTGTGAGCACGTGATTTTTGCCCTATATGAGAATTACTCCCAAAAATTCAAAATAAAAGAGTTTTGTGTTGTTTGCAATATTTGTGAATTTTGTATTATTTTTCTTGAATTGTTTGCATTTATCCGTGCATATTTATTTGTTTAAATAAATAAAAAATATAAAAATATATTGTATTTATATAAAATTCAAGTTTATAATTAGTAATAATTAAGTTTATTTTATAAAATCACAAAAATATGTATTTTTGCAATTTTTAGCCTATAATATCCAATTTGTGCGATTTTATTTTAATTAACGTCTAATTTTTTTGTAATAATAATTATTATGAGTTAATTGGTGTTTTTAAGATAATTTTGGTTTTATAATTTAATCTTAACATTTTTTTAATTTATTTCATAATAAATAATTTTTTTATAGAGAAGACAAATTCGGAATTGGGCCTCTTCTTAAATTTTAAACTTGAGCCCAAACATATTCTACCCAACCCAAAACACCATAACCCAAACCCATGACCCACGACCCATTTATTACACTACTATACACTATTCAAAACATACCCTAAACCAAAAAATCCCAACACACACACACAAAAGCCCCCACAAAAATATTTGACCGTATTTAAATTTTTCACTCTATATATTTTAGCTTTTGTTTAGTTATATATATATATATATATATATATATATATATATATATATATATATGATTTAATTTTTTTTAAAGTAAATTATTACTATTCATATTATTGCTATTATTATTAATTTTTTTTATTAATTTTTTTTAAAGAAAAAATAATTTATTTTTTATTAAAAAAAAACTGAAAATATTAATATTTTTTTTAAATTTTCGGTTGGTTTTAAATAATTGAAAATGAAAGTTGGAATAAAAGTCAAAAGTGGCTGAAAATTAAAAAAATCAAAAGTAAAAGAAAGTTATTTTTTTTAAAGAAAAGAAAAGAAAGTGGCATTTTCTTTTAAATAAATAAAAGAAAGTGGACAATTAAAAATATAAAAATCATTAAAGTTGTGTTTTAAAAAGTAAAAGATAAGCAAGGTGGGATTTCTTTTTATAAAATAATAAAAGCATTTAGTAAGTGAGATTTCTTTTAATTAAAAAAAGATAAAAAAATAAAAAAATAAAAAAATAATAAAAATAAAATCTGAAAATTTCGAAATTTTTTGCTATAAATAGAAGAGAAATTTGAGGGGACAAGGAAGAGAAGAAAAATTTTAGAGAGAAGAATCTGAAAAACAAAAATCAAAAGAAAAACAAAACAAAAGAAAAACAAAAAAAAAACGAAAAAAAAAAATCTAAAAAAAAAGAGTGTTAGTTTTTATTTTACAAAGTCTTATTTTGAAACTCAATTCTGGGATGTTGATTCTTATTGCTTAAATCCGGATACTGGTATTCTTGATTGTACTGCTGTTGCTGTGATATTGCTGTGTTGTTATTTGCTGTGTTGATCACCGGGATTTCTTTTATTTCCAATATCAGGTACATATCTAATCATGTTTAAATAATAAGATGAATACATGGGAAAAATGAGAATTTTGTTGAAATTTTAAATAGTTTCTATTTTTGTTTTCTTTTACATATTATGTTTCAATAAATTCCATATTAATATTCTGTAAGTTTTGTGATAACTTTAAATAATTAAGCCTTCTTGTAGTAATAATAATTCACTTCTAAAAATGGTTATTAAATAGTATAATTATGAATCTGTTTATCAATGTTCAAATCATTTAGTAAATAAAAGGAAGAATGAATTACTCTTTTGTTAATCAAATTAATTAGAACTTCTTTAATATTGTCTTTAATAAATTAAGTTGTTAATATGTAGTTAAGTTCAATAAAAATGCGAATATTAATTATTTTGCGTAAATTAGGCATTTAGGTACGATTTGAATTTTCAATAACACAAGAATTGTTTCTGCTCAAGTTTAACCATTTCAAAATATAGGTGTAAATAATTAAGATTGATTTTGGTTTTGGTAAATAGTTGTAAATAGTTAACATCAAGGGTTTAATTCAAAAAATAGTAAAAAATTAAAAAATATGAGTTTAAGTTAGTTGTAAGATAATTGGTTTAGTTTGTATATATATATATATATATATTAGTTGTTGATTTTGCACTTTTATTTTTAGATTTATTTAAGTAATGTTTATTTTTATTAAATATTTATCTAAACATAACAAATAATATATTTTTTAGCTTATAAAAAAAACGAATTTAAATAAAATTATAGTCAATTTATAATTGCTGTTTTTCTAAAAATAAGCTTAGATTTGAACAATTTGGAATAAAAAATAATTTTTACCATATAAGCTTTAATATGGCTATAATTTTCGATAGTTTTGAATAAATGATTTTATTAGTTTTTCTTTTTATATATTCAAGTTTTAATATTATTCTAAATTAGCTTCTTTTATTATTAAGTTATGAAATTTCGTATTTAATAAAATAATAAAATAATAATAAAATAATTCCGAAAAAAAATTATATATTTTCTGTTTAAACATTGATTCAAATCTGTTTCATTAAGTTTTTGTCATAAATTAGATAAGTGTTGCATTTTTAATTTCTAGATTAATTATGATATCTCTTTATTTATAAAAACTAAAAAAAAATAGGAAATGTAGTCATTTTAGGATTATTTTGTTAATAAATGAGACGCGCTTCGATAAATAAATCGCAAAAACTGTGAAATCTTCATAAGTGTATATATTTACTTAGAAATCCGAGATTGGCCGTTTAGTAAATTTTCACGGCATTCTCAAAATAATAACGCGTTAATAGTTTTAAGCGCGTATTTAATAATTGTACCTCCTTAAACTCGGGTACACATTTATGTGACCCCAATCCAAATCCCAATGAAGTCGGAATATATCAAAAATTGCGGACACATTTATGTGACGAAATTCGAGATATATTCTCACGACATTATAATTTTCTTCTAACAATTAAAACGGTTTGGAGTGGTAGTTTGCACATTAGTTCATATTTGTATTAAAATCAGATAATCAAGCCAAATATAACAGTTGAGCGACCGTGCTAGAACCACGGAACTCGGGAATGCCTAACACCTTCTCCCGGGTTAATAGAATTCCTTATCCGGATTTCTGGTACGCAGACTGTTAAATAGAGTCAAACCTTTCCTCAATTCAGGATTCAACCGGTGACTTGGGACACCATAAATCTCCCAAGTGGCGACTCTGAATATCTCAATAAATGAATCCCGTTTTGATTGTCCTTTAATTGGAAAAACTCCTTTTTATATTCACGCACTCGCGGACCTGCGGAAAAAGGAGGTGTGACACAATGCATTCTGGCCCTTTGGTCAAACCAGATGAAGAATTCCTGAGAAAGTTCGAGGATCTATTCTCAGATGTGTGCATGTTAGAAGACGGTGAAGGACCCAGCCATGCTGAGATACAATTTGTGGGACCACAGACAAAATTAAATAATTGGGATGCTATTCCTCTTCCTACCCGAAGGGAATCTTGGTAGTCTGCTTTATGTTTATCTTTCAAGTTTTGTGTGAGACTATCCTAGGGTTGTAGTCCATTTCATTTTTTCCTTCCTTGTTCGGGTTAGAATGTGAAAACCTTGTTATCTTGTACTTTTCAATCAATGAAATTTTGCTCCATTTTCTTCAAATTTTGTTTATTTTTCCATTTTATTTTATTTCCAGCTTTCTTTCAACTGATCTTAATGATGTGGCGTGCTTAAAGAATAATCGACCCAGTCTAGAAAGTCAATCTGGTTTAGAAATAATAATAAGAATTGATGAGTGTGAATCAGAATACGACGAGGATAAAGCCTTAAAAGAAATCGGCGAGGAACTGAGTCAATTTGAGGAAAAGCCCAAACCCAATTTAAATGATACCGAGGCTGTTAATCTTGGGGATACAGATGATGTTAAAGAAACCAAAATAAGTGTCTATCTCGAACCCAACCTGAGAGAAGAATTAATCAAGACACTCATGGAATTCAAAGATGTATTCACATGGTCGTATGACGACATGCCAGGACTCAGCACCGATCTAGTGGTTCACAAATTACCCACGGACCCGGCATGCCCTCTCGTCAAGCAAAAACTGCGAAAGTTTAAGACGGAGATGAGTTTAAAGATCAAGGAGGAAGTTACCAAGCAACTACAGATGAAAGTCATTCGTGTCACTCGATACCCTGATTGGTTGGCTAACGTAGTACCGGTGCCAAAGAAAGACGGGAAGACCAGAGTCTGTGTTGACTACCGCAATCTCAACAAGGCAAGCCCTAAGGATAATTTTCCGCTTCCCAATATCCATATCTTAATTGATAATTGCGCCGGGCGTGAGATCGGATCCTTTGTGGACTGCTATGCGGGATATCATCAAATTTTAATGGATGAAGAAGACGCGGAAAAGACGGCTTCTATCACACCATGGGGAACTTATTGCTACCGAGTAATGTCGTTCGGCTTGAAGAACGCAGGGGCAACATACATGAGGCGATGACTACGGTGTTCCATGACATGATACACAAAGAAATTGAAGTGTACGTGGATGATGTGATCATAAAATCTAGACGTCAAGAAGACCACATAGCCGACCTCAGGAAGTTTTTCCAAAGACTTCGAAGATATGATATCAAGCTCAATCCGGCCAAATGTGCGTTCGGGGTTCCGTCAGGGAAGTTGCTAGGATTCATCATCAGCCGACGGGGCATTGAGTTGGACCCATCAAAAATCAAGTCAATCCAAGAGTTACCCCCGTCAAGGAACAAAACAGAAGTAATGAGTTTGTTGGGAAGATTAAATTACATCAGTAGGTTTATTGCTCAGCTTACAACAACCTGTGACCCATATTCCGTCTGTTGAATAAAGACGCTGCGATAGAATGGACGATAGAATGTCAGGAAGCGTTTGACCAAATCAAAGGGTATCTGTCAAACCCACCCGTACTAGTTTCGCCCGAACCGGGTAGACCCCCGATTCTTTATCTAACGGTCTTGGAGAATTCGTTCGGCTGCGTGCTGGGGCAGCACGATCTTACTGGCAGAAAGGAACGGGCCATTTACTATCTCAGTAAGAAATTCACGGTCTACGAGGTTAAATACACTCATTTGGAGAAGACATGTTGTGCCTTAACTTGGGTAGCCCAAAAGCTGAAACATTATTTGTCTTCTTACACTACTTACCTCATTTCACGTTTGGATCCGTTGAAGTATATTTTCCAGAAGCCTATGCCTACAGGGAGGCTAGCTGTATAACAAGGGAATACATTTCATAGCTTAGCAGTTAGGTGTAACGACCCGACCCGTCGATACAGGAGTTATCGCCCCGTTTTCTTTTAACACTTCGATATGCTAATTTATATGTGTTCGGAAAGTTAGAAGCAAATCGGAAGAAATTTAGATAAAAATGAGGCCATAAACCTCTTTATGAGAAGAATGGGTTGGAAAAGTCAACCGAATGTTGACCAATGAGTTAGACAGCTCGGAATTGAATTCTGATGATTCGACTAGTTTCGGGGGATCATGTATGACTTAGGAGAGCAATCGTAATCGAATTCGGAGGTCCGGTGTAGTTTTAGGCTTGAATTGGCTAAGGTTGGATTTTGGCGAATTCCGGATGGTAGGTGAGATTTTGATTTGAGGGCCAGAATGGAAATTTTGAGAGTTGCAGTAGCCCCGTTAGGTGATTTTTGATATGTGTGCAAAGTTTCAAGTCATTTGGAGGTGCTTAGATCGGGTTTTAGATCAAATGCAAGTTTCGGAAGTTTTAGAAGAACTTAGGCTTGAATCCGATGTAAATTTGGTGTTTTGATGTTTGTTTTGGTGATTTGAGAGTGAAACTAAGTTTGCATGATCATATGTGACATGTTAATATGTTCGTATGCGGTCCCGAGGAGCTCGAGTGAATTTCGGATAGGTTTGAGTTGCGTTGTGCTCGTTTTTCTTATGCTTCGACATCGTTTCTTCAAGCATAAATGATATTATATTGAACAAATGAGATTGGGTTATTGTTTTGAATGAAGAAATAGATCCGTATCGTAATTACGGACCCGTAGCAAAAAGAATCATCTAATTTGGACATCGTATGAGGATTTTATGGCTATTTTACTAAGGCTGGCCAGATTTTCTGGTTAATGACGAAACTGCCCCTGACGGCGTATTAAAAACTTGCACTATTTGCAAATATTAAAACCTACATATCTTCTTCATTATAAGATAAAATTGAGTGATTCAAAAGCCTAAAATCATTAGAATTTCACAAGGAATCCATTGGGAGCAGTAAAACGCGTGAACAGTATACCTATAATGAGCAGGTCGAGTTTTCTTCCAATTTTGGAACGGGAAGAAGTTTCTGAGGCGATTTTTAAGAGAGAAATCAATGGATAATCGCTGGAGGTAAGTTTCTTGACTCAAAAACATGATTTTATGCTAGAATCAATACCAAAATTCCTGAAATTGGATAGAATTTATGAAGAACTAGGGCCTAAATCATGAAAACGAATTTTTGGGTTTTGAAAGGCCATTCGAACTTCAATTTTGATAAAATTTATATGCACGGACTCGTGGCGAGACGAGGAATCCTTTGGTATGATTTCAGAATTTTTCGAGAAGTGGGCCCGGGGTCCGGGTTTTACCAACTTGGTGTATTATCGCGTATTTCGTATAAATTGAATTGGGTTATATTTTTTTGACCCGTATTTGATATAATTGTTGTGGTTTGACTAGATTCTACGCACGAGGCAGCAAATTCAAAAGGAAAAGGCATCGCGGGCGAGTCTTCGGCCGGCTAGAGGTGAGTAGTTTGTGTATATGGTAGCTTGAGGGTTCGAAACCCCGGCTTAGCACATTGTGACGCTAGTAGGGCGTGGCTCGCACCCCGTGGCAGGTGCGGGACTGATTGTGACTTGGGATTGAGACTTGGTCCATCCCGGATATGGAAAATATGCTATTAGTGATGGAAATACGCTGTGTTTGACATATTTGTGGGCTGTAAGCCTTGTTTGGGGCCTTGTGTCGACTTGTAGTATCCCTAGGGGATAGTATTTATGTGATAGCTATACTTGCTTAATCATTGATCGCAGTCCTGGAATTTGAAATCACACTATTGAAATATTAAGTCACCGGCTTTTGCAAATTAAATAAAAGTTAAAGTACTTTTCATAAATTATGAATTGGGAACTGGAATTAAGAAAAATGAACTGTTTTTGTGACTTATCTGATTTATGTGGACTGAGTATGGATCGGGCTGCACGCCGCAGCGGTTTATATGAGGATCGGGCTGCACGCCACAGCGGTTGATATGAGGATCGGGCTGCACGCCGCAGCGGTATTGCGCTTGGGCTGTAGGAGCCCCTCCGGAGTCTGTACACAACCCCAGTGAGCGCCGTCGACGTTAAATGGATCGGGCTACACGCTGTAGCGGTTATGTGCTTTCATTGCATTCTTTGTCTGTGAATTATCTGTGATAGTGGTAAGGTACTGTTGTGTTGCTAGTTCGTAGGAGGAATCGGATTGTAGTTTAGCTTCATTATGTGGTATTCTGTGGATTTCTTACTTTCAGCTACTTGTATATATTTATTACTCACTGAGTACTTAGTACTCACCCCTACTCCCTGCACCTTTGTGTGCAGATTCAGGTACACATGAGAGATATATTTGTTATGAAATATGCATTCGTTTCGATTAGTCTCGTAGAATAATTAGTTTCGTACTCCCCCTTTGTTTTTGACTGAAAATTGTTGAAGTATTAAACCATATGTCAATTACTTGTTGTCGATTACATGAAACTGATTAAGCAAATGTCGTCGATTACTTTCAGATATCTATTGGCTTTAGTAATGGACAGTGGTATTGTTGACATTGTTGAAATTGGTCTGAATCATTGTTTGAATGTGGAATTTAAATGGGTTATGTAAACCTGTTGTGGATTAGTTAACCAACCTAGGATTTGTTGATTAACAGGCTGTGGTTGAGACTAAAGTGGAAGGCATTTTGGTTGTCAAGGCACGCCTGAATTTTAAATTCAGGCTGCCAGAACACTTTTGAATTAAAAAGGGGATTAGACACTAGGTAATGGGTTGGGCAGAGAGTATCATGGCATAAATTAGTTTACTAATGTTGTTGAGTGCTCTTAAGAGCTGGAAATGAGAGCTCACATGGGGAGGGGATTAAAAGTTTGAAAGGCAGCATGTGCAAGGCAGAGTGAAAGGGTAATTTGACACTTTTAAGGGGTTTGCTGGTGCTGGTTGGTCTATAAAAGGAGGAGTTAGGATCTGGAGGAGAGAAAGAAAACATAAGTCTGTAGAATTCTGAAAACTGGAGAGATACAATTCTGAAACTAAGAACACAGAGAGAGAGAGAGATTAAGTTTACTGTTCTATTGAGGGTTTGTAGAACAACTTTGGGTTCTGGTCGATTTTATTCATACCATTTTGATTCAATATTTAACCACTGGAACTTCAGAGGAGTATTAGGCTGATTTCAAGTTGGTTTTGGGTCCAATTAAACTATCTTTTGGTACAAATATTGATCTGTTGATGTTTTCAAGTGTTCACTGGGTATTTTGAAGTTAAATTTGGTCTATTTGAGCTGTTTGGTTTCATTCTTGGGTCATTTGGTATTGCTGGATATATCATCCTGAATTGGTCCTTTATTCTGCTGTGGCTGACTTCTGCGTACTGTTGCCACTGATTGTTGTAGCTGATCTCTCAATTTATGTTGAAATTTTGTTTCCACATACACATTTTGTAAATCTCAAAGCTTATGGAAATAAATTGAAAGCTGTTCAAAGCTATGCTGCTGCAATCCGTTTATGTTTTTCTTATGTTTTTTTTCTCACACATAAAATGACTAAGCTGTATGTTCATTAGATCAACTCTAAAATTGGATGAATGTATAATCAAACTGATATTTAGTTCGAACTGAAATTGTTATGAGATCTGGATTGTGAACTCTGTTACAACTATCAGATTTTGTATGCAATTTGATTTTTTTTTATTCGGTGGAATTCAGTTAGCACACCAACAGGAATATACGTAGTCAAATGTATTCAGAAATTTGTTAATGTGATTACTGCTTATGTTATCCTGTTGACTAGTGTAGCCATTAGGAGATGAATGAATAAACATCAAAGGTCAATTTGATCTGTCGTGTAGTTGAAATATGTGATAGCTAATTAATAATCGATAGATGTGTCAAAAGAAACAATAATAAATGAAAAATAGAGTTTCATAATGTTCAGGATCTATTCGAATTAGAATAATGTAATCGTGAGGAATCTGAAATCATGTTCACCTAATGATCATTGAATTAGCTAGTTTAGCATATCGTTAATTCTGTGAACAACTGTATGAAAATAGAAGGAAGTCAAGTAGTTGATGAAATTCCAATTTGAGAAAGCAACATGAGTTAGATTTCATATTGACATTTAGGCCAAGTTTGAGGCCCAAATACTGTTAAGCATAAAAATAAAATTAGAACTAACACAACGATAGTCAACAATAATAACTAGGAATATGGAAAATGAATTAATTAACTAAGGCTCTTTAGAGACAAAACAAAAATAGAGAAATATAGTTCACGTTAAGTATGACCTTTTAAAATAAACGAGATGAGCCTCGTTAGAGAACAAAATGCACGGGGCCCTCAAATAATTATTATGGGAATTTTAGATTTGGAAGGACCATTTAGCAAATTTCACGGTCTTTCCCGAAGCTAACAAAAACGATAGACTCTTTAGGCACGATTGGTAAATAAAATTACTTTCCTAAATACGGGTGCGCATTTATGTGACCCAAATCTTACTCTCGGCGAAACTGAAACGCATTAAAGTCATAGGCGTACCGGTTGCGGTGTGACTCGAAATGTGTTTTCGTGACGTCACAATTCCCTAAAATTAAAAAGTGGAATAATAAATGCACATAATTAAAATATATAAAGAAATCAAATAAAAACAAAAATTGCAGTTGAGCGACCGTGCTAAAACCACGGAATCCGGGAGTGCCTAACACCTTCTCCCGGGTTAACAGAATTCCTTATCCAGGTTTCTAGTTTCACATGCTATATTACAGAGTCTTAAATTTCCTCGGTTCGGGATTAAACCGGTGACTTGGGACACCATTATTTTCCCAAATGGCTACTCTGAAAAATTAAATAAATTGATCCCGTTCCGACTATCCTTTAAGTGGAAAAACTCCTTCCCTGATTATTATTATATCCCTTCTCGGGGTGTAGTATTAAATAGTGGCACATTTTACGTTGTGTGAAAAAAGGAGGTGTGACACACAACATGTTCTCTCTAACTGAGTATATTTTACCTCGTAAGATGTGAATTTCTTACTAAGGTAATATATAGCTTGCTCTTTCTTGCCAGTCTCATCGTTCTGCCCCAGTACACAACCGAAGGAGTTATCAAGCACTGTCAAATATAATATCAAAGGTCTTCCCGGCTCCGGAGGAACTAACACTGGAGGATTTCCCAAATATTCCTTAATTTTATCAAAGGCTGCCTCGCATTCATCGGTCCACTTCACTGCTGCATGTTTCTTTATCAACTTGAAACTAGGCTCACAGGTTGATGTCAACTGAGTGATGAACCGGCTAATATAATTCAGCCTGCCTAGTAAGCTCATTACTTCCTTCTTGTTCTTCGGTGGAGGAAAACTCTGGATGGCTTTCATCTTTGACGGATCTAGTTCAATGCCTCGCCGACTTACTATAAATCCCAATAGCTTCCCTGAAGGTACTCCAAAAGCGCATTTCGCAGGATTGAGTTTAAGATTATACCTTCGGAGTCTTTGGAAAAACTTCCTCAAGTCCTTGACATGATCATGTTGCTTCTTGGACTTTATGATGACATCGTCCACATAAACTTCAATTTCTCGATGCATCATATCATGAAACATCGTGGTCATTGCCCTCATATAAGTAACTCCGGCATTCTTAAGCCCAAACGGCATCACTCTATCGCAGTACGTCGCCCAAGTCATGATAAAAGCTATTTTCTCCGCATCTTCTTTGTCCATTAGTGTCACGACCCAAATTGGAGGACCATGACTAGCACCCGACCATACTTGCCAAGCACCATCGTACCTTTTATCTAACCTTCTTTATTATCTTTTAGGCTGACGAGACCAATATAAATGGTAGACATGGATCATGAACAACCAACAATAAAATATGATTGCATGAACCTACATAACATGGGATGACCAGACAATCAAGAAACATGGTACACTACTAGAAATCAGAGCTATGGCAACGCTTTTTTTGCTACGGATACGTAACCGTTGCGATAGTCACTCTACTGTTACGGTTATAACCGTTACAAACAATTGCTGGAACTACCGGAACACTTAGGAACCCGACCGTTGCCATAGGCTAAACAACCGTCCCTATAGATTCATATATGGCAACGGTTTACGTAACCGTAGCAATAGCTATATCTATGGTAACGGTTGGATGTATATGCTACGGTGTTCTAGTTCCCTCCTTATTTTTCACCAAAAATTTTAATACCCGCTAAAATATAGTGGGGCCCACAATATAATTATTATTAGTATTTTAGTTTTATATTTATGGTTCATAGAAAATACATATATGTAAACCCCTAAAATATACAAAACATATTAAAATCCATCCGAAAAAATCACCTAATTCATTCACATCGGAAATTACGAGGCTTCTAGGATTAGTTTCATTGTAAATTATCAAGCTCCTCCTCCATAATTTTGGAGGAGATCGATCGAGTTTCCAGTTTCCAAAAATCATTAGCATTTACCAGGCTCTGAAAAATTGACAATCTCCTCCAGGCTCGCTCAAAAATCTCCTTTGTTTCGACGATCGAAAAATCGCCTCCAAGCTCAACAACTCCTCCATAATCCTTTAAAGCTTCTCCAAATCTGAATCGGTAAATAAATTCTTAACAGCTTTTTTTTAATTTTAGCATCCTTTTTAATTTGTTTTTCTTTAAATTTCTGGGTTGGTTTTAGCAGCTCAACTTGAGCTTTTGTTAAATTTCTGGGTTGGTTTTTTTATATTTGTTTTTGTTTAAATTTTTGATTTGAAGGCTTAAATTTCTGGCTTTTGTTAAAGATTCAGTGCCCAAAGCAATGGTATTGCTAAGATTTCCACCAATTGAGTGTTTGAAAGAATTGTAATTCATGTAGTTCTTGTAATTTCTGTAATTTCTACTATTTGAAAGAAGTGTTTCGATGCTACTTCTGTAATTTTTTAATCACTATTCATGAAAGACTCACATTTCCCGTCAATACCAATTTGTTCTACCGAAGCAACAAAATAAACAAATTCCAACATATTCAGTTCTTGCTGACTTTTTATTTCTAGGGTTTCGTTGATTCTCGTAGATATTGTTGCATCAAGGTAAGCTAAAGTCACTCATTTCTAACTTAGGGTTTCGTTATTACACCATTTCTGCATTTTGTCAAACCTTTTGGCTCTCCAAACAAGTATCGCTTTGTTGCCCTTGAATTTTTTTGTTCTGTTTATTTCTGCTTATAGAACAGGTGGCCGGCCGCGACCAGTGCTACTTTTCTTCAATTTGAGAAAATTTCCTTTGTTGAGGTTAAGTCAAAACTAGTCCTTGTTCTCATGGTTATCATTTATGTTCTGCTTTTAATGATGAATTTTATTTAGCCACTGAATTGTGTATGTATTGTTACTACATCTAATTAGTTGTTTCCTTACATTTTTATTTCTATCAATTCTTTGTTCTTCTTTTCTTTTGTTTATTTCAATTCATGGTTTTGCTTCTCTTTTCGCTCTCGTTGTGCACATGCTTGTGTTTTTCTTTTTGACCTTGTATATTTTTTCTTGATATTTGCTTCTTTGATTGGTTTCGGGAGGAAGAAAGAGTAGAAGCAATATGAAAAATTGAATTACTCTGTTCTGTTTTCCTCTTTGAATAGAATGTAATCTATATGAGTATATCCTCTGCCATATGCTCTTTATTTTCCGGTAAGATTGGTATCAAACGAAGATGTTATCCTCTGATTCTTTAAGATGGCTATCCTCTGCCATATGCTCTTTATTTTCCGGTAAGATTGCTTCAGTAAGACGACTATTGTCATATATGTAACACTCGAAGGTAGTCATTAGCAAATACGTCTTCTCTTTCATCTTCTTCTCCTTTTTATGTTGTTTCTCTACCATTGTGCGCTTTCTCGCTCTATCTTCTTTTATATTTCATTTACTTTGATTTAACTGAAAGCGTTGGTTGTTTGCGAAGTATTTCTCAAATCCAGTTGGTTTGGCCGAGTGTTTTATTGAGCAAAATTTGCTTCTCTTCGTGGTTATTGTTGTGTGTGTTTTCTGTCGACAACTCTCAATCACTTTGAGCTTGAATCTCCTATATTTCTGGTCACTGCTATTGAATCTGCTGTTGCTATGTTAAATAGCTCTGCTTCTTCTATTGTAACTCACTTCCAGGTACACCTTCTCAGTTCAATGCGATGTACATCCTCCACGCTAAGAGTTGAAATGAAGAATGTTGTTTATGATATACTTGGCCGTTCATCTTGTTTTGATTTCATTTTTAGATGAACTGTTAGTTATGTTTCCATTCCTATGGAGCTGTATTTGGACTGTATAAAGTATTGTTCTCTGTCACTCACACAAACCTGTCGACATGAAAAAGACTTTACTTAGAAAAAGTACTTGTTAATGCATTTAAGTTTTATGCGCTGATAATAAATTACATGTAAATCTCTATAATAAGCTAATCGATAACCAGTTAAAAACAGATAACTAAATTACTATCACGGGTTAAACTATGCTGATAGTGTAAACATTGTTAGTTTATATAACTTAAATTCTTTGATATGCAGGCATGGATGCTTCATAAAGAAGGAAGACAACCGGAACTAGTCGATTCAAATCTGGTGGACTCATGTTATGTGTCAGAAGTGATGAGATCAATCCATGTGGGATTGTTATGTGTTCAACAGAATCCAGAGGACATGCCAAGTATGTCTACTGTGATTATGATGCTGAGCAATGAAGGCATTTTGCCACCACCTAAATACGATGCCCTTTTGCCACCACCGAAGGAAGGACATGCCCTATTGCCATATTTCAATTAAAGGTAAGAGAATGTCTTGTTGTCCAAGTCCTCTTCTGCCCAACACCTTTTCCATCATGTGACGGACATGTTTAACAAAGATGTATATCTCATGCCTTTTCCCCAATGTAAATTCTCCTGGATGCAAGTGTGAAGACTCTAGACGAACTTTTGAAGGAAAACACATATCAGATCAAGATTTGCATTATAGTGCAAAATCGTATTCCAAAGTCTCTGTCGTTTCTGCTTTGTGGTTTCTGAGCAAGGTTTTTAGCTTGTTGGTGCTGAATAGGCTCCAAGTTTGAGGCCTTTAGGTTGTAATTATCGTTAATGCATACCGTGAACCTGCGGTCCATAGTGAGATATTATGTTTTCCCCTTTTTGCTTCTACTTGTTTTATTGGATGTGAATGGTGCTTTATTATTTGTTCCACAATTATGTCCGTCCACTTTTTATGAAAGATGATGAGGTTGTTCAGATACATATTTGCTCTGGTCGTCACCCGGTATGTGCTAAAAATATTACTTATTAAAGCTTCAACTTTTTTAAGACTGCTTTAGATATTGCAGCTTAACTTCTGTTTGTGATTTGAAAAATAACTGACTTTAGTTTTAGCTGACAAGAGAGTGTTAGGGATAACTTTAATATTTTGACCAGCTCCTTTACCATCTACAACAACTTCAATATGTACTGCATTAGCCGGAGATATGTCGTTCAGAACTCACTAAATAGCTATTGTACCACCTAACGTTCTGGTGTCTTTTTTATTCTAGGTAATTCAGGAGCGAAAAAGGTTCGTGGGCCTACTTTACTTAAAGATATTTGGGAACTTTCGCCGGGGAAAATGCTCAACTTTCTTATGGTACTACTCATCTTTGTCCTTTTCCTTCTTCGATTTTTATTAATTTGTTGTATTTAGGCTTAACTCGGATTCTTCTTGCTTTATATATTTACTTTTCTCACTGTTGTTGATGTTGCAAAGGTTGTGATAATTTTTAGATGTGACGACCCAAAGGGTCATCACTTATTTAATTAATCATTTCGAGCTTCTGAGGCCTTGAAAACCTCATTCTATGTTGCCTCGATTTACGTGCACGATCCGAGCATGTAGCTGGAAAGATTTTGTGATAGAAAATATGAATTCTATGAGAAATTTGGATAAAAATGATATTAATATTGATATGGTTGACTTCGGTCAACATTTTTGGTAAACGGATCCGGACCGGAGATTTGATGGTCCCGAGAGGTCCGTAGAAAAATATGGGACTTGGACATGCGTCCGGAGTCGAATTCTGAGGCCTAGAGCCCAAGTTATGAATTTTTATGTGAAATTGTTTTTAATGCAATTATTAAAGGAAATAAATTAATTGACCTTGGTATCGGGCTCGTATTTTGGTTCCGACGCCCGGTACAAGTCTTAAATATCATATATGTGATTTCTGTAAAGTTTGGTGACATTTGGATGTCGTTTGAGATGTTTTGGACCTTGAGTTCCAATGTTAAGAAGTTTTGAAAATCAAAAGTATGAAAATCATGAGTTTGAGGCTTGATTTGATTAAAACGAAGTGATATTGGCGATATGATCGCACGAACAAGTCCATAATGTGTTTTTGAGGTTGTGTACATGTTTGGTTTGGAGCCGGGGGCTCGGGTAAAGATTTGATAGGCCGTTGGATGAAACTCTGAATTTTTGAACTGCTGGTTTTTCACCCAGCTGTTGGCTTCGCAATTGCGAAGTTTTCTCGCAAATGCGAAGGGGACAGGCTCGCAAATGCGAACATTCATCGCAAATGCGAAGCCCCCTTTGGCCCAGCCTTGTTCGCAAATGCGAAACAATTGTTCGCATTTGCGAAGGTCCCCAGTGCTAGCCTATGTTCGCAAATGCGAACAAAAGTTCGCAAATGCGAACATCCCCCATTATGCCTTGGTTCGCAAATGCGAACTATTGTTCGCAAATGCGAACACTGCCTTATACAGCATGTGTTCGCAAATGCGAACAAATGCGAACTGTTCGCAAATGCGAACAAATGTTCGCAAATGCGAACTTCCCACCCTTAGCTTAATTTTCAAACTCCAGAAATTGGTCGGGGTTCGCAATTGCGAACCCAAGTTCGCAAATGCGAACACAGAGACCTGAAAAACACGAATTTCAGTCATTTCTTCACATTTTTACAAAACCAAAACACCCATTTGCGATTCTTCAAGGATTTCTTCTTCATCAAAACGATTGTAAGTCACTTTTTACTTAATTCTTTCAATTCCTAACATCATTAAACATGTTTTTCATAAGAAATCAAAGATTTTCATGGTAAAATTCTTGTTTTGTTAAAAAATAGGGTTTTTCATAAATTGGGGAATTGGACCTCGAATTGAGGTCCGATTTTGAAACAAATTATATATATGAACTCGTGGGGGAATGGGTAACCGGATTTTGGTTCTAACCCCGAATTCCGACCATGTGGGCCCGGGGTTGAAATTCACTATTCATGGCAGAATGTTGTATAAGTTGTATTTGGTATTAAGAATTAGTTTGTTGAGTAGAATTGATGATATTAAATCAATTGTGTATAGATACGGTTGGATTGGAGCCAAATTGAAAGAAAAGACATTTCCACGGAGTGAATTGATCATAAGCATTCGAGGTAAGTGTTTGTTCTATCCTAGCTTGAGGGAATAGGATTATGTGTTATGTGTTATGTGATCGAGTGCGGTGTATGGGCTGTGGTGACGAGCATCCATACACCGGCGTCTAGTATGACCGTGAGTCGTTGGAAAATGATATTTTGAGATATATTACAGGTGAATTGTTATTGTTCTCCCTTGTTGGGACTTGTTGTGAAGATAATTGTTGATTGCCCTTGATGGGACGATTTATGAATTGTTGTTTCTTTCTCTGCCCTTAACTGTGATTGTTATTTGGGTGAGGAAGAGTGATAATGCACGAAGGGTGATGCCGTGCCATGTCTATTTATTTATGCACGAAGGTTAATGCCGTGCCATGTTTATTTATTGATTATGCACGAAGGATCATGCCGTGCCCCGTTATTGAACCATGTACGAAGGATCATGCCGTACTATGGATGTGAGGATGAGAGTAAAAGCACGAAGGGTGATGCCGTGTACTTTATTTGTTTATTTGGTGAGGATGAGAGTAAAAGCACGAAGGGTGATGCCGTGCAATTGCTTGCTATTCCTTGACTTGATATTACTTGTTTTTTCCATTATATTTTATTTGGGTGATGCCGTGCAACTATTTGCCATTCCTTGACTTGATATTACTTGTGTTTTCTATTATACCTTGTTTTCTTTGTGAACTTATTTGATTGTTATTTGGGTGAGGAAGAGTGATAATGCACGAAGGGTGATGCCGTGCCATGTTTATTTATTGATTATGCACGAAGGATCATGTCGTGCCCTGTTATTGAACCATGTACGAAGGATCATGCCGTACTATGGATGTGAGGATGAGAGTAAAAGCACGAAGGGTGATGCCGTGCAACTGTCTGCTATTTCTTCAATTGATATTACTTGTGTTTACATTACACTTTGTTTTTCCTTGTGAAATTATTAACCGTGGTTAATTGTTGAATTCTTTAAGATATTCCTTATTGTGTTAATACTTGATTATTTCTTGTTATTTTGTGGTACACATATATATATATTGAATTGCACAGGTTATGTGGGTGTCTGGTCCTAGGCTTGTCACTACTTCGCCGGGATAGGCCAGGCACTTACCAGAACATGGGGTCGGTTGTGCTGATGCTACACTTCTGTGCGTTTTTGCACAAGTCCAGGTTACGATCAGGAGCAGCAGCAACAGTAAATAGATTGCGGGGGAATTGATCACATTTGAGACCGAGGTAGCTTGCAGACGTCCGCAGGCCCGGCGTCTCTTTCTTTATTTATGTTAATAGCTGTAGTCTCATTGTTCCGAGACAAACAGTATTATGTTATATTTCCTTCAGACTTTTATGTGTAGTATTCCATAGTAGTTTGTGAGTTGGTGACTCCACGTCTTGGGTAGAGGATTTCAGTATAATTTTCACTTTGTGATTTGTTATATCCATTTCGATAAAGTATTCCGCATTTATTTAATTAAAATTGTGTTAAAAACAGTATAGTATGAATACAGTGGCTTGCCTAGCTACCACGATGTTGGGGGAAAATCCGGGTCGTGACAAGTTGGTATCAGAGCTCTAGGTTACATAGGTCTCACCACTCACGAACAAGCTTAGTAGAGTTTGAGAGGTAGGTACGGAGACGTCTCTACTTGTCCTCCAGAGTCTATTGAGTTAGGAAAGAGTCTCTTATTTGTTCTTTCTTATCGTGCGAATTTGTTCTTCAAAGTGTTAAGTTAAATTTCCACTCTTGTCTTCCCACGAATGGCGTAGTCACGTACTGCTTATCCAGCCGAACAATGGCACAGGCCGGTGATAGATCAACTATGCCTTCAAAAGTTTTACGGAGGACAGATAGGTTTCACCAAAGTCTTCGCTGCCACCTTCAGCGGTGCATCTTTTGAGAACCCACGAGATTGTGCTTGATAGTTCTTATGAGGAATTACAGAACGTGGGAATAGTCGAATGCGAGGAGTTCATTTTACTGTGCTACAGAAGGCACACAGAAATAGTGGGAAGATAATGTATTTACCACATCGGTTATGGTCCCAACGGAAGATGCAATTATATCAGGAGATCACCTAATAAATCGTGTTGGGTTTCAACGGACCTTGACGTCCGGTCGATGTGTTGGAGTTGTGAAGGACAAATATGGTGAGTTATTGGACTATATATATATGGTATAGAAAGGTCCTCTAAATAATTTATACATATTTAAGGTTGGTTCATTTCATGGGGTAAGAAATCGCCCCAGAAGAATAACGAAGAGTTTGTGAGTAAACGGGGTAGCTCAACAGTGTTAAGCCAACATAGCAAAAGAGGAAATTGGCCATCAATGTTTGTGACAAGATTACCAAGAGGGCAAGCCAGCCAATGCAACGCTATCTACTAAACTCTATTTTTAGAAAATGTTATGAAGACGTCACCCCGAGATTCTCTGCAATATGTAGTATGTGCGATCTGAACGGTTGTACCAGGTCACAATGACTGTGTCCGAATATATATTGCCATGAGCAATAAGTTAACCGATCCTTAAAGGAATTGCTGTGAATGTGGAATATTGGAGAAATACAATTTTAGGAAAGCACTCAGGCTACACGCTCCATTGCAGTTAATAATTATCCTACATGGCCAGCCACATGTAGAGGTTATGATGTTAGAGGTGGAGGTGAAAATCCTAGAGGTGGAGACCCAGCCATTGATATAATTTTTATGATATGAGGGAGGTCACTACACCAAATGTGGTCATCACACGTATAATTCAGATTGTTATAGACGTAATAATTTTTCCCTTAATTTAATTTGGTTTTTGAAAGAAAATTTAGGCGAGTCCTTTTAACATGCTCCATTCATGAGCGAGCATCGTAATCATCAAACCTACTTAGGGAAATACTCACGTTGAGATATTACATGAGGATAGACATCCCTATTATTAGGTGTTAGTCACTAAAATATCCATGAGGCTAAGAGTGACTTTATATTACTTATTACAATGGGTTTTGATATAATTTTCGGGATAACTAATTTTAATCGTTAATTGTGCTCCCTATCAGTATGAGGGCTTATTTTATGTCGTGATTATCTTTGACGGACAATTATTGAAAGGAAGAAAGAAAGGAAATGAAAAATTTCAGATGATATGATGTGCAAGCACTGTGATTCAGAGTTGAGGATGAGATCCTCCAATTTTTGGCATAATGTGAAATATTTCTAAGCCGAGCTTCAAGCTCCGGTGGATATCATATGAGGACTGGGTCCTGGTAGTAAGAGTTTATGTGTTTAAAATTCTTCTTTTATGAAATTAATATTTTCGTATTGCATTCGTAAATAAGAGTCATGCCCGTTAGGACTATTTGACAATTCTTGTATAGTTTCTGTTCATATTTAGCCATTTCTATTTTGAAACCGTTGAGCTTAGCCCTTGAGACGAGCACCAGGTAAGGATAAATATGACGCATTAATTCGGGAAAATAATCACGAGGTCACGATACCTCATTCTGAGTAAAGTGGGATTTGTAGAATAAGGTATTTGATAACAGGGTTAATTGACAATGTTGTAATTTAAGAACAACTCTTATGGCCAGACTTCATAGTCATGGATATGTGCATACGCATGAGGTGTTCGTGCCTTATTTAGACTTGTTCGTTGTAGTCTTTATTGTTTCCATATTGACCTACTCCTGCAGCCAGGAGGAGCAAACGCAACATCTCAGAGTGGCCTTACAGACTCTGAGAGATAGCCAGCTATATGCAAAATTTTCAAAGTGTGAATTTTGGCTAAGTTCAGTTGCATTCCCTGGGTCATATTGTGACGGCAGCAGGTATTCAGGTTGATCCGAAGAAAATTGAGGCAGTCAAGAGCTGGCCTAGACCGACATCAGCCGCAGATATTCGGAGTTTCTTGGGGTTAGCGGGCTATTATCGCCGATTCGTAGAAGGATTTTCGTCTATTGCAACCCCACTCACCAGATTGACCCAGAAGGGTGTTCAATTTGAATGGTCTGATGAATGTGAGGCGAGCTTTCAAAAGCTCAAGACAACCTTGACCACAACATCGGTATTGGTTTTACCCACAGGTACGGGACCTTATACTGTTTATTGTGATGCTTCCCGTATTGGGCTTGGTGCAGTGTTAATGCAGGATGGCAAGGTTATTGCCTATGCTTCGAGGCGGTTGAAGATTCATGAAAAGAACTATGCAGTGCATGATCTAGAATTGGCGGCGATTATTCACGCATTGAAGATCTGGAGGCATTATTTGTATGGTGTAGCATGTGAAGTATACACCGATCATAAGAGTCTTCGGTATTTGTTTAAGCAGAAAGAGTTGAATATGAGGCAGAGAAGGTGGCTAGAGTTGCTAAAAGACTATGATGTTACTATATTATATCACCCAGGTAAGGCCAATGTGGTGGCCGATGCATTGAGTAGAAAGTCTGCCAGCATGGGTAGTCTTGCATTCATTCCGGCCAGTCAGAGACCATTTGCTCTAGATGTCCAGGCCTTAGCCAACCGGTTCGTGAGATTAGACATTTCGAAGCCTAGCAGGGTGTTAGCCTGCACGGTCGCTCGTTCTTCCTTATTAGAGCGTATCCGTGAGAAGCAATTTGATGATCCTCATTTGCGTGAGTTGAGAGATACAGTACAGCGGGGAGGTGCCACACAGGTAAACCTAGATGATGATGGGGTATTAAAAATTGCAGGGTAGAGTTTGTGTACCCAATGTCGAAGGAATTCGAGAGTTGATCTTAGCAGAGGCCCACAGTTCGCGGTATTCTATTCACCCAGGGGCATCGCGAAGATGTACCAGGACTTACGACAACACTATTGGTGGCACGGAATGAAGAAAGATATCGTTGCGTATGTCGCTCGGTGTCTAAATTGTCAGTAGGTGAAATATGAGCACCAGAGACCTGGTGGTGTGTTCCAGAGGATTGAAATTCCCGAGTGGAAATGGGAGCGGACCACTATGGGCTTCGTTACCGGACTTCCTTTGACTCGGAGAAAATTTGATGCTATTTGGGTCATTGTTGATAGACCGACCAAATCAAGCACACTTTATTCCAGTATCCGTCTCCTACTCGTCGGAGAGGTTAGCGGAGGTTTACATTAGGGAGATTGTTCGTCTCCATGGGGTGCCGCATCTATTATCTCTCGATCGGGTACGCAGCTTTACCTCGCGGTTCCGGAGAGCGGTTCAGCAAGGAGTTAGGCACCCGAGTTCGACTGAGTACAAGCATTTCATCCTCGCACGGACGGCCGACCGAGAGGACTATTCGGATTCTCGAGGACATGCTTCGAGCCCGTGTTATTGATTTCGGAGGCTTATGGGACCAGTTTCTGCCATTAGCGCAGTTCGCCTACAATAACAGCTACCAATCTAGCATCCGGATGGCCCCGTATGAGGCGTTGTATGGTAGGCGATGTCGATCACCAGTTGGATGGTTTGAACCGGGAGAGGCTCGGTTGTTGGGTACAGACTTAGTTGAGGAGGCCTTAGATAAGGTCAAGACTATTCAGGAGAGATTGCGTTCAGCTCAGTCTAGGCAAAAGACTTATGCGGATCGTAAGGTTCGAGATGTAGATTTCATGGTTGGTGAACGAGTATTGCTCCGAGTGTCGCCTATGAAGGGCGTGATGAGGTTTGGGAAGAAGGGCAAGCTCAGCCCTAGGTATATTGGCCCATTTGAGATTCTAGACAGAGTGGGAGGGGTGGCTTAGCAGATTAGCTTTGCCGCCTAGCTTATCAGCCGTGCATCCAGTTTTTCATGTATCTATGCTTCGGAGATACCACGGCGATCCCACACATGTGTTAGACTTCAGTACCGTCCAATTGGACAATGATCTATCTTACGAGGAGGAGCCGGTGGCTATTCTAGACCGGCAGGTTCGACAGTTTGAGGTCGAAGAGTTATCCTTCTGTGCGTGTTCAGTGGAGAGGTCAGCCTCCTGAGGCATCGACCTGGGAGTCCGAGT
This sequence comes from Nicotiana noctiflora, assembly GCA_032618575.1. Lineage (NCBI taxonomy): Eukaryota > Viridiplantae > Streptophyta > Magnoliopsida > Solanales > Solanaceae > Nicotiana > Nicotiana noctiflora. The sequence goes on along the minus strand of JASVEL010004729.1, from coordinate 102,657 downwards.
CCGATATGCGGAGCCGCTACCCACACTTATTTCCTGACTTAGGTACTTCTTTCATTTGTCCGTTCGAGGACGAACGGTTGTTTCAGAGGTGGAGATTGTGACGACCCAAAGGGTCATTACTTATTTTATTAATCATTTCGAGCTTCCGAGGCCTTGAAAACCTCATTCTATGTTGCCTCGATTTACGTGCACGATCCGAGCATGTAGCCGGAAAGATTTTGTGATAGAAAATATGAATTCTATGAGAAATTTGGATAAAAATGATATTAATATTGATATGGTTGACTTCGGTCAACATTTTTGGTAAACGGATCCGGACCGGAGATTTGATGGTCCCGAGAGGTCCGTAGAAAAATATGGGACTTGGACATGCGTCCGGAGTCGAATTCTGAGGCCTAGAGCCCAAGTTATGAATTTTTATGTGAAATTGTTTTAATGCAATTATTAAAGGAAATAAATTAATTGACCTTGGTATCGGGCTCGTATTTTGGTTCCGACGCCCAGTACAAGTCTTAAATATCATATATGTGATTTCTGTAAAGTTTGGTGACATTTGGATGTCGTTTGAGATGTTTTGGACCTTGAGTTCCAATGTTAAGAAGTTTTGAAAATCAAAAGTATGAAAATCATGAGTTTGAGGCTTGATTTGATTAAAACGAAGTGATATTGGCGATATGATCGCACGAACAAGTCCATAATGTGTTTTTGAGGTTGTGTACATGTTTGGTTTGGAGCCCGGGGGCGCTCGGGTAAAGATTTGATAGGCCGTTGGATGAAACTCTAAATTTTTGGACTGCTGGTTTTTCACGCAGTTGTTGGCTTCGCAATTGCGAAGTTTTCTCGCAAATGCGAAGGGGGACAGGCTCGCAAATGCGAACATTCATCGCAAATGCGAAGCCCCCTTTGGCCCAGCCTTGTTCGCAAATGCGAACAATTGTTCGCATTTGCGAAGGTCCCCAGTGCCAGCCTATGTTCGCAAATGCGAACAAAAGTTCGCAAATGCGAACATCCCCCATTATGCCTTGGTTCGCAAATGCGAACTATTGTTCGCAAATGCGAACATTAGTTCGCATAAAGCATGTGTTCGCAAATGCGAACATTAGTTCGCAAATGCGAACTGTTCGCAAATGCGAACAAATGTTCGCAAATGCGAACTTCCCACCCTTAGCTTAATTTTCAAACTCCAGAAATTGGTCGGGGTTCGCAATTGCGAACCCATGTTCGCAAATGCGAACACAGAGACCTGAAAAACACGAATTTCACTCATTTCTTCACATTTTTACAAAACCAAAACACCCATTTGCGATTCTTCAAGGATTTCTTCTTCATCAAAACGATTGTAAGTCACTTTTTACTTAATTCTTTCAATTCCTAACATCATTAAACATGTTTTTCATAAGAAATCAAAGATTTTCATGGTAAAATTCTTGTTTTGTTAAAAAATAGGGTTTTTCATAAATTGGGGAATTGGACCTCGAATTGAGGTCCGATTTTGAAACAAATTATATATATGAACTCGTGGGGTAATGGGTAACCGGATTTTGGTTCTAACCCCGAATTCCGACCATGTGGGCCCGGGGTTGAAATTCACTATTCATGGCAGAATGTTGTATAAGTTGTATTTGGTATTAAGAATTAGTTTGTTGAGTAGAATTGATGATATTAAATCAATTGTGTATAGATACGGTTGGATTGGAGCCAAATTGAAAGAAAAGACATTTCCACGGAGTGAATTGTTCATAAGCATTCGAGGTAAGTGTTTGTTCTATCCTAGCTTGAGGGAATAGGATTATGTGTTATGTGTTATGTGATCGAGTGCGGTGTATGGGCTGTGGTGACGAGCATCCATACACTGGCGGCGTCTAGTATGACCGTGAGTCGTTGGAAAATGATATTTTGAGATATATTACAGGTGAATTGTTATTGTTCTCCCTTGTTGGGACTTGTTGTGAAGATAATTGTTGATTGCCCTTGATGGGACGATTTATGAATTGTTGTTTCTTTCTCTGCCCTTAACTGTGATTGTTATTTGGGTGAGGAAGAGTGATAATGCACGAAGGGTGATGCCGTGCCATGTCTATTTATTTATGCACGAAGGTTAATGCCGTGCCATGTTTATTTATTGATTATGCACGAAGGATCATGCCGTGCCCTCGTTATTGAACCATGTACGAAGGATCATGCCGTACTATGGATGTGAGGATGAGAGTAAAAGCACGAAGGGTGATGCCGTGTACTTTATTTGTTTATTTGGTGAGGATGAGAGTAAAAGCACGAAGGGTGATGCCGTGCAATTGCTTGCTATTCCTTGACTTGATATTACTTGTTTTTCCATTATATTTTATTTGGGTGATGCCGTGTAACTATTTGCCATTCCTTGACTTGATATTACTTGTGTTTTCTATTATACCTTGTTTTCTTTGTGAACTTATTTGATTGTTCTTTGGGTGAGGAAGAGTGATAATGCACGAAGGGTGATGCCGTGCCATGTTTATTTATTGATTATGCACGAAGGATCATGCCGTGCCCTGCTATTGAACCATGTACGAAGGATCATGCCGTACTATGGATGTGAGGATGAGAGTAAAAGCACGAAGGGTGATGCCGTGCAACTGTCTGCTATTTCTTCAATTGATATTACTTGTGTTTACATTACACTTTGTTTTTCCTTGTGAAATTATTAACCGTGGTTAATTGTTGAATTCTTTAAGATATTCCTTATTGTGTTAATACTTGATTATTTCTTGTTATTTTGTGGTACACATATATATATATTGAATTGTACAAGTTTATGTGGGTGTCTGGTCCTAGGCTTGTCACTACTTCGCCGGGATAGGCCAGGCACTTACCAACACATGGGGTCGGTTGTGCTGATGCTACACTTCTGTGCGTTTTTGCACAGGTCCAGGTTACGATCAGGAGCAGCAGTAGCAGTAAATAGATTGCGTGGGAGTTGATCACATTTGAGACCGAGGTAGCTTGCAGACGTCCGCAGGCCCGGCGTCTCTTTCTTTATTTATGTTAATAGCTGTAGTCTCATTGTTCCGAGACAAACAGAATTATGTTATATTTCTTTCGGACTTTTATGTGTAGTATTCCATAGTAGTTTGTGAGTTGGTGACTCCACGTCTTGGGTAGAGGATTTCAGTATGATTTTCACCGTGTGATTTGTTATTCCGCATTTATTTAATTAAAATTTTGTTAAAAACAGGATAGTATGAATACAGTGGCTTGCCTAGCTACCACGAGTAGGCGCCATCACGATCCCGATGTTGGGGGAAAATCCGGGTCGTGACATTAGAAGTACAAGACGCACTAGCATGTGTTGAACATTTCTATTACAGCTTGCATAGGAGTTTCCTTCTTATAAACAAGAAAAGAAAGTAACAAACAGATTTAAATATATTAGCTTTATACTTTGTGTCATAAGTACCGGGTTCAGTTACTTCTACACTCCATCCGTCTCTGCCTATTGGCACTTCGATAGTGAAGCATCTTATTAGTTGCTCCTATTAGCACTTTGATAGTTCTCTTTGCTCTCATCCTGTAATTTTCCATATGCCTTTGATCATATTTGCCTCACATAAGCCTTTAATCATGTGTAGTAATGTACTCTCAATGAAATTGGAAATATAATTGATCCATCCAGTCTCATTGTTAAATTATTCTAAAAGGAAAATAAAGGGATAGCAGACAAACTGAACTTCTTTAAGCCTTAAGCCACAAAAGAATGCACCTCAAGTCTTAAGCCACACACCACACAACACCAAAAGAAATCTGATTTAACTGTCAATCTCCAACTTTCACTGTTCTGTCTGATAGCTTGCTTTTTTTTTTCTAGAGCTTTTAATGGATGCATCATGGAATCCACTCAAGTGAAAATGAATTCCTTCTTTGGAATTCAAATAACTTTTCAATATATGAACATAAAATTACAATAAGATTTTCTCTTAAATGAAAGAAGTATTGTACTTAGCCATGCCGCTGTAAATTATTAAAACAGAAAGCATCAATACTTAGTGACAGTCTGCGATTAACTTAATCACACTTTGATTCTATTTGACTATGAGGGACAAACTTGAAGAACTAGATTCTATGAAGCTCTGTCTGCTAAACACATGTTTTGATTAGTAGATGGCTGCAATATATGTGTCAAGTAGTCCCTTTTTTGGTGCTCTTATTTGGTTTGTAACGATGTATGCCTCGTTTGAAGATTCTAACTTCAGAAATTACATGAGTAAATTGAAAAGTGATCTGAAAATGGTAGGAGAAATATTTTCTTCCTGGAATTAAAAGAAAAAATATTTCTCACTAGTGAGTGCTCTCCGATTGAATATTTATTCTGAAATGGCTATTAAATTTATGGTGACTGATACACATCTATGTATTTGGTAGCTGTGTCAGTTGTGATGCTGTAAATGGGTGTAGTATAAAGTTAACCTCACGTAAAATAGATTCCTATTAATGAAATTTAACTACCTTTATGGAAAGAGGCAGAGAGAAAATGTACTTTCCTAGAAGTTGAAAAATTTTTGAGCACCAAAGAGGCTCTAACTCCCACGTCCTAAATTTTGGAATTCACCAAGTTAGGGCATTTCAAATGTATGTCAAAGACACATGAAAAAAATTACAGACCTATATGACTTTTCATGATTTTGTTATTGTGTGTTTTAGCTAGGGACCATTTATTGCTAAAATTAATTGAGAATATGGGTTTGGTGAATAAACTGAAAATGATGAAGAGGATGAGATAATTTGTTGAAATTGCAAACACGTTCTATCAAATGGAAAGAAGTCTCACTATGTCATGTTACCAAGTGAGAATCGAATAAGTTGCTATTTGGTTGACTCATTTATTTAGGAAAATCTCTTATGTATTGGTATTCTTGAAGTATTTACCCATTTGAAACACAGTATACTTGAACCATTTCTGTGGAGTTTTGGGGAGTTAGCAACTATCTTGATAGAATGAAGTTCAGCTTTCTTGCTTCTCGGAATTACACCTGGGACTGTGTTGAGTAGGCCATAATATAGATTGCACTCTTTCCCTATGAAAATAGGCACCCAGCTTGTGTGCAAGATTAAAGTTAGTTTTGGTGCTTATTGTAGGATAAACGAATACTTATATGTCTTAATAGAAACAATTGAGGTTGCTAAAATTACCATGAACACTGTCTTCTATTCTTATATATATGATGAAATAAAAAATAAAGAAGATTAGAGTTAACTCATGGCCTAGCTTGACTAATTTTAAAATCATTCATGTTTTTGACAGTTTTTAGATTATGTTGAATTATATCAAAAAATTCATTTTGGCTTTTGAAACGAGTAGTTCTCGTGAAGAGTAATGACTTTATTTATCCTTTTTTGTAGGTGGAGTAAATCAAGAAGTTGAAGAAGAAGTTGAAGAAGATGATGGAAGTGAAGAAATAGACCTTACATGAGATAGAACTTTGAATTGTTATACAGTTATAGATGAATGTTTAGCCTTTTGTTATCAATATTTTTGAAACTCTCTCTTGAAATATATTAAACTTGTGCATTTGGAATAGAACATTTGCTTTATGGATAAATTATATTATTAATAGTTTCATTTTTTGATTTATTTCAATTTTAGTGTTATTATAATTTATTATATATATAAATAATTATTAATAACAGGTGCTATATTTATGCTTTAGCTGAACTGTTACAATAGCCTAGCAGAACCGTTGCAATAGGACACAGTGTAAGCCTACCAGAACCATTGCAATAGGACATAATGTAAGCCTACCCGAACCGTTGCAATAGGACACAATGTAAGCCTACCAGAACCGTAGCAATAGGACATAATAATGTTCCATTATACAATGCAAACCGTTGCAATAGATCCTAAAAACCGTTGCGATAGCTTACAGAAATTGTGCTTATATCCATGCATAACCGTAACTATATGTTACATAAGTGTTCCATTAAATAATATGGCAACGGTTAAGAACCGTTGCATACACAATATAGGAACGGTTTTAAACCGTTCCAATTGGAAAAAATAATCGTTCTATAGAGAAATGGAACACCGTTGCGATAGACGTATCTATGGCCACAGTGAGGAAAACCGTTCCAAGAACCGTTCCCATAGACCTATTGTCACGACGGCTGATGGAACGGTCTCTAAACCGTTCCCATATATCTATGGCAACGGTTATATAGTCTGTGGGAACGGTTTTGTATGCGTTACCGTAGGCCAATTTTTCAGTAGTGGTACAAGCTTCCACGCTAAAATGAAAGACTATACAACAAAAACCAGCCGACAAGGCATACCAAACTATACATGAGTCGACACTTGTCTACGAGCCTCTAAAGGAACATAAGTGCTGCAACATAGCCGGAACAGGGCCCCGACATACCCATAATGTCTATAACAAAAATGCATACCAAGACCAAGGCAAGTCCGGAGAAGGGATCTCGCCAATCACCGCCGAACTGGACAACCTACTGTGATGGGGGAGCTGCACCTGCCTGTCTATCAGGACCTGCAGCACGACATGCAGCGTCCACAAATAAAAGGACGTCAGTACGAATAAAGTACTGAGTATGTAAGGCAGAGAACCATAAATATGAACAACAATGTGAGCAGTGATAGAGAATATACAACCTGTAACATCTGAGTACCTCTGAGGGCTACTGACATGAAATACATGATACATATGTATAAATACATAATCTTTTAAAACATACGCCTCTGTGGGCATCATCATCATCATATCGTACCCGGCCGTAATAGGCTCGGTAAAAACATACCCGGCCATTATAAGGCTCGGTAGAATCGTACCCGGCCACGTGGAGCTCGGTAAAACCCAACTGATCAGTGGTTGCACAATAGGTGCCGTACCCGGCCGACTATAGCGCGGCTCGGTAGAGTAAAATAGATACATATATATAATGCATGCTCGACTCATGGAAACACCTTGCAGACCTTTCGGAGTGACGTAAGGTCTCGGTATCCTATGTACAACTTATTAGGACTAACTCTTCACTATGAACCTTATAGGAATCAGGAAGTACCAACAAGATTGATAACATAAGAATAAGAGAAGCAACATCAACATCAATCGTTCCATAAGAGGAGAAACAATGTAAGTACTGCTTAGCTTCTAAGAATAGAAGTATCTTTGGAAGCTCGTTCATTACATTATGTTAATCGGAGTCGTGCAAAAGAAGGAAAGGTACAGCCACACATACCTTGTATATACTGCCACAACCTCAAGCTATGCTGTCACGACCCCAAATCCGGTCGTGATGGCGCCCAGCATACTGCTAGGCCAGCCCGACCAATTATGTACCAACCACAATCTATTTTGTGATGAAACGGACAGCACCTCCCCTATATATAGGACTTCACACCATTCAAAACAATCACCAAACAGCCTAAACAACATCAATAATAAACATATTGAGCCTTCCAAAATAGTCCACACACAACCTAATCACATCATACATATGACGGCCACTATAGTCGTATCAAACGACCCAAAAATATTACCAAGAACTAGCAGACCACAACCCAACATATATATGGTGTTTCTCCACACCCTGCCTCCTCCAAAACTCCACAAAACAGTAATAAAAACACAGCCCAACAGCAACACAAAACAGTCCACAAAACAGTCCGCTACAAGTGAATAACTTGAACTCACGGCTTCCGATCACCGTCCCGTGAGTTCTTACATGTATATAACGAATTGCCATGAATTTACAGCAGAATAAATGTATGAAATATAGCAGTAAACTCACCTTTGTTGTTGGATAACTCAGCCTTTAATTTGGTTCTTCAAACTCTAGTGTTTACCCCCAATTTGAACTTGAAAGAGAGGGAAAATCAATTAGGGTTTGTGGATAATTTTTGGGAGGAACTTTGCAGGGTCTTAGGTCTGGTTATTTGTGAAATATAAAGAGGTATATATTGCAGAAGATAAGCCTTTTAATGGGCTGCTTTTCTGACCCGAAATTCCCTCTTTTGGGCCGACATTTAACCAAGTAGGTGACTCACCTACTTGCACCTAGCAGCTTGTGCAGTCTCACGAAAATGTCTATATCTCTCTATTCCAATGTCGTATTGCTAAACCGTTTAATGCGTTGGAAACTAGACTCATAGATCTTAAATTTGGTGGGTAGATCACCCCGTAATTCCAAGTATATTGGGAGAAATACTTAATAACATTTGACCTAAAGTTTAGGTAAAACTATGAACCTAAGTTGCAACAACTTTTGTCGACTTTTGTTTCATAACTCGTTTGACTTCAAGAATTATGATACGGATATTATATGATTCAAATACCTTAAATCATGACCTCCTAAGTATACTAAGCATTTATAGGTTTACCCAAAAGTACGAGTTACAACATCCTTGATTCGTTTAACGTCTAATACTTGTTAATCACCCTTATGCACCCTTGTATCACTTAAGATTAATCGGATTAACTTCTTATCATCTCAAGGATAATTCCTTCTTGGATTTGTGTTATCTAACTTATGGAATGAACTAACGTGTGTGGATATGGGTTATAACACCCTCCCCCTTAGGAACATTCGTCCTCGAATGTAAGGGTTTATGGGGAGTCCAAATCATCGTGGATTCTAGCGGAAATTTGGTCAATTTTCCCCTATAAAATGGTCACTAGCAAAATTTGCAAGCAGTGAAGCTCAAAGTATGACCACACAAGGCTACACAAAGCATTATGGACATGGACATTATTTACATATCACCACTTTGTATTAAGGAAGAGAGTTCTCAAGTTATTGCTTACCTCATAAAGCCATTTCACCTTTATAATGTATCTTGCGTTCCACCAACATCCTTGTTATCATCATTCTGGAATAGGTAAGGGTATTTAGACTTCATCTCTTCTTCCACTTCCCATGTCATTTCTTTCACATTCTTGTTCCTCCACAATACTTTGACGGAAGCTACATTGTAGGCAAATCCTATTAGTGGAAGATGGTCATCCCAATTTCCCTTAAAATCTAGAACACATGCTCGTAGCATATCTTCCAATGTCTGAATGGTACGTTCAGCCTGTCCGTCAGTCTGCGGATGAAATGCAGTGCCGAGATTCACCTGTGTGCCTAAACCTTTCTGAAAAGACCTCCAAAAGTTAGCCGTAAATTGAGCTCCTCGATCTGATATAATAGATACCGGCACACCATGAAGCCTAACAATCTCCTTGATATACAACTTCGCATAATCTTCAGCCGAGTAAGTTGTCTTAACTGGCAGAAAATGAGCACATTTTGTAAGTCGATCAACTATCACCCGGATAGAGTCAAACTTATGATAAGATCGAGGTAATCCAATAACGAAGTCCATATTAATCACCTCCCATTTCCAGTTCGGAATTTCTATATTCTGAAGCAATCCACCGGGTTTCTGATGTTCTATCTTTACTTGTTGACAATTGGGACACTGGGCTACAAATTCTGCAATAGACTTTTTCATGTTATCCCACCAATACTGCTCCTTGACATCATGATACATCTTTGTCGAGCCAGGATGGATGGAATATCGGGATTGATGAATTTCATTCATAATCTTTTCTCGCAACCCTGCTACGTTCGGCACACATAATCGGCCCTGGTATCTCAGTGCCCCATCTCCTCCGATCTCAAAAGCCGTAATTTTACACTGCTGAATGTTCTCTCTCAATCGTAGTAAGATAGGATCTTCATATTGCCGTGCTTTTACCTCTCCTACCAAAGATGATTCTGATGTATTTTGTACAGTAACACTTCCGTCATCAGAGTCTAACAATCTGATTCTCATATTGGCTAGCTTATGAAGCTCTTTAGTCAACCCCCATCTACCTGCATCAATATGTACTAAGCTTCCCATTGACTTACGGCTGAGAGCATCCGCCACAACATTGGCTTTACCGGGATGATACAATATCTCGACGTCGTAGTCCTTCAGTAATTCAAGCCACCTACGCTGCCTCAAATTCAACTCTTTCTGCTTGAAGATGTATTGTAGACTCTTGTGATCTGTGTAGATGTCAACACGGACGCCGTATAAGTAGTGCCGCCATATCTTCAAAGCATATATTACTGCAGCCAATTCCAAATCATGGGTTGGATAATTCTTTTCATGCTTCTTCAATTGTCTTGACGCATATGAAATCACCTTCCCATGCTGCATCAACACGCACCCCAAACCTATACCTGAGGCATCACAATATACCACATATCCTTCTGTTCCTTCAGGGAGAGTGAGCACCGGTGCAGATGTCAATCGATCCTTCAGCTCCCGAAAACTACGTTCACAAGTGTTAGACCACTGGAACTTGGTAGCTTTCTGTGTTAACTTAGTCAATGGTGCTGATATAGAGGAAAACCCTTCTACAAATCACCTATAATATCCTGCTAGCCCTAGGAAGCTACGAACTTCTGATGGTGTTGTAGGTCTCGGCCAATTCTTTACTGCATCAATCTTCCGAGTGTCGACACTAATACCCTCGTCAGATATCACATGGCCAAGGAATGCTACTGAGTTCAGCCAGAATTCACATTTGGCGAGCTTAGCATATAACTTACGATCCTGAAGCATCCGTAATACTATCCGCAAGTGGCTCGCATGTTCCTCCTCTGAACGAGAATACACCAGAATGTCATCAATGAATACAATCACGAACACATCAAGATAAGGCCTGAATACAGTATTCATGAGATCCATAAAAGCTGCTGGGGCATTTGTTAGCCCGAACGACATCACCAAGAACTCAAAGTGCCCATATCTTGTCCGAAAGGCCGTCTTTGGAATATCCTTCTCCTTAACCCTCACCCGATGATATCCTGAACGTAAGTCAATCTTGGAGAAATACTTGGCACCCTGGAGTTGGTCAAATAGGTCGTCAATTCTTGGAAGTGGATACTTGTTCTTTATAGTAAACTTATTCAACTGCCGATAGTCGATACACATCCGTAATGACCCATCTTTCTTCCGCACGAATAGGACTGGCGCACCCCAAGGTGAAGTGCTAGGCCTAATGAAGCCCTTATCCAGCAAGTCCTTTAACTGCGCCTTCAACTCTCGCAGCTCTGCCGGGGCCATTCTATATGGAGGGATAGAGATCGGTCGAGTGTCAGGCAAGACATCAATGCTAAACTCAATCTCCCTTTCTGGAGGAAGACTTGGGAGTTCATTTGGGAAAACATCTGGAAATTCATTGACCACGGGGATAGATTGTAGAGTAGGCAGCTTCGCCTCTGCATCCATAACGCGAACAAGATGATAAATGTAACCTTTTGAGATCATTTTCCTTGCCTTAATATAGGAAATAAACCTACCTTTCGATGTAGCAATGTTCCCCTTCCATTCAATGACTGGTTCACCAGGAAATTGAAACTTAACCATCTTCATACGACAGTCAACATTTGCATAGCATGAGGCCAACCAGTCCATTCCCAGTATCATATCAAAATCAACCATTTCTAATTCAAATAAATCTGCCGAGGTTTGACGACTACAAATCATCACAGTGCAACCTCTATATACCCTTCTAGCAATCACAGAATCTCCTATTGGAGTAGATACCGCAAGGGGTTTACTTATCAATTCAGGTTCAATGCCAAACTTATTAGCCACAAAAGGTGTAACATATGATAATGTAGATCCCGGATCAATCAACGCATATACATCATAAGAAAACACAGATAATATACCTGTAACAACATCTGGAGATGACTCGAGATCCTGTCGACCTACTAGAGCATATGTTCGATTTTGAGCACCACTCGAACTCGGTCCTGCACCTCTACCTCTACCACGACCTGTCGACTACTGAAAACCCCGTGCTGGAGGTCGAACTGATGAGGAAGAACCAGACATAGATCTAGTCGGCCGAGCCATACCATCACCTCCCCTGTTAGGACAATCCCTCATCAAATGGCCAGGCTATCCGCAAGAATAACACGCATCAAAACCTCGACGGCACAGTCCAAAGTGGGCCTTGCCGCACTGATCACAACGTGGTGTTGCGGGTTTCGTCTGACTAGTATCGCTGTGATGTTGCGATCCAGATGCCTGCGAACTCTGACCTGGACCAGAATAGAATCGATCATATCGAGGCCTCTAAAACTGTGGAGGAGCACTAGCTACAGACGGCGCCGAACTCCTCGAAGACTGGGGCCTGGCGCTGCCTCTTAAGTCATCAGAATACCTTGCAAATCTCGCCCTCTTATGCCGGCCCCTATCCTGCTCCCTATCTGCCCTCTGCTGGCGCTTACGATCCTCTAGGGTCCGAGCATAAGCTTGAATACGGGAAATATCTATGCCTTCTACCAAGGAGGCTGTCATACACTCATTTATCAGATGGGGTCCCAATCCGTTCACGAACAAATGCACCCTATCACTCCTCTCGGCCACCATATGGGGAGCATACCTTGCTAAAGAATCAAACCGCATACTATACTCTCGCACACTCATATTACCTTGTCTAAGGTTCAAGAACTTATCAGCTCTAGCTCGTCGTATCTCAACTGGCAAATAGTGACGAAGAAAGGCCTCAGAAAAATCCTTCCACACAGCTGGAGGAGCGTTCGGACCCCTGGATCTCTCCTAACTATCATACCAAAGAACCGCTAAATCCCGTAGCCTATAAGAAGCCAACTCTACTGCCTCTGTATCACTAATATGCATAACCTGTAGTGTACGATGAACCTGGTCAATAAAAGTCTGCGTATCCTCCTTGGGGTCTGATCCGGTAAACACTAGAGGGTCTAAATTAATAAAATCACGAACTCTTGTACTAACCGGTTTATCAACAGTACCTATATTCTGCCTCTGAGCCTGAGCAGCTACCAAGCTAGTCAATAACTGCAAAGCACTCCGCATATCCTGGTCTGTAGTGCCATACGGAGGAGTTAGAGGTGCTGGGTGCCACCTAATATCCTCTGGAGGAGACGGAGTAGATGAGGTATGAGACGGCATCTCACTCTGAGCCTCACTTTGGCCTGCTCTGGCTTGGGGCACCTGACTGGTACCCTCTCCCGCAGCTGTATCAAGCCGCCTACTAATTGTTTGTTTCCTAGTCGAAGGCATCGCTGAAAGAAAACAAGGTGAATATTAGAGACGAACACTTACGACTCAACTCTACGCACGATCTAGATTCAGGAAGAAGGTAACAACCCTAGATGTCATGTAGCCTCCTGATTATAAATGTGGCGCGCTACACATCCATAATCAAGACTCTACTAGACACGGCTCATAGACAATCCCTAGGACAGACTTGCTCTGATACCAAGTTTGTCACGACCCAAACTGGAGGACCATGACTAGCACCCGACCATACTTGCCAAGCACCATCGTACCTTTTATCTAACCTTCTTTATTATCTTTTAGGCTGACTAGACCAATATAAATGGTAGACATGGATCATGAACAACCAACAATAAAATATGATTGTATGAACCTACATAACATGGGATGACCAGACAATCAAGAAACATGGTACAAGTTTCCACGCTAAAATGAAAGACTATACAACAAAAACCAGCCGACAAGGCATACCAAACTATACATGAGTCAACACTTGTCTATGAGCCTCTAAAGGAACATAAGTGCTGCAACATAGCCGGAACAGGGCCCCGACATACCCATAATGTCTATAACAAAAATGCATACCAAGACCAAGGCAAGTCCGAGAAGGGATTTCGCCAATCACCGCCGAACTGGACAACCTACTGTGATGGTGGAGCTGCACCTGCTTGTCTATCAGGACCTGCAGCACGACATGCAGCGTCCACAAATAAAAGGACGTCAGTACGAATAAAGTACTGAGTATGTAAGGCAGAGAACCATAAATATGAACAACAATGTGAGCAGTGATAGAGAATATACAACCTGTAACATCTGAGTACCTCTGAGGGCTACTGACATGAAATACATGATACATATGTATAAATACATAATCTTTTAAAACATACGCCTCTGCGGGCATCATCATTATCATATCGTACCCGGCCGTAATAGGCTCGGTAAAAACATACCCGGCCATTATAAGGCTCGGTAGAATCGTACCCGGCCACGTGGAGCTCGGTAAAACCCAACTGATCAGTGGTTGCACAATAGGTGCCGTACTCGGCCGACTATAGCGCGGCTCGGTAGAGTAAAATAGATACATATATATAATGCATGCTCGACTCATGGAAACACCTTGTGGACCTTTCAGAGTGACGTAAGGTCAGTATCCTATGTACACCTTATTAGGACTAACTCTTCACTATGAACCTTATAGGAACCAGGAAGTACCAACAAGATTGATAACATAAGAATAAGAGAAGCAACATCAACATCAATCGTTCCATAAGAGGGGAAACAATGTAAGTATTGCTTAGCTTCTAAGAATAGAGTATCTTTGGAAGCTCGTTCATTACATTATGTTAATCGGAGTCGTGCAAAAGAAGGAAAGGTACAGCCACACATACCTTGTATATACTGCCACAACCTCAAGCTATGCAAACGTCACGACTCCTTAGTCTACAATAGGAGAAATGACACTATCGTTAACGTTTAAGCGTCGCAACTATTATGTACCAACCACAATCTATTTTGTGATGAAACGGACAGCACCTCCCCTATATATAGGACTTCACACCATTCAAAACAATCACCAAACAGCCTAAACAACATCAATAATAAACATATTGAGCCTTCCAAAACAGTCCACACACAACCTAATCACATCATACATATGACGACCACTATAGTCGTATCAAACGACCCAAAAATATTACCAAGAACTAGCAATACCACAACCCAACATATATATGGTGTTTCTCCACACCCTGCCTCCTCCAAAACTCCACAAAACAGTAATAAAAACGCAGCCCAACAGCAACACAAAACAGTCCGCTACAAGTGAATAACTTGAACTCACGGCTTCCGATCACCGTCCCGTGAGTTCTTACATGTATATAACGAATTACCATGAATTTACAGAAGAATAAATGTATGAAATATAGCAGTAAACTCACCTTTGTTGTTGGATAACTCAGCCTTTAACTTGGTTCTTCAAACTCTAGTGTTTACCCCCAATTTGAACTTGAAAGAGAGGGAAAATCAATTAGGGGTTGTGGATAATTTTTGGGAGGAACTTTGCAGGGTCTTAGGTCTGGTTATTTGTGAAATATAAAGAGGTATATATTGCAGAAGATAAGCCTTTTAATGGGCTGCTTTTCTGACCCGAAATTCCCTCTTTTGGGCCGACATTTAACCAAGTAGGTGACTCACCTACTTGCACCTAGCAGCTTGTGCAGTCTCACGAAAATGTCTATATCTCTCTATTCCAATGTCGTATTACTAAACCGTTTAATGCGTTGGAAACTAGACTCATAGATCTTCCGTTTGGTGGGTAGATCACCCCGTAATTCCAAGTATATTGGGAGAAATACTTAATAACCTTTGACCTAAAGTTTAGGTAAAACTATGAACCTAAGTTGCAACAACTTTTGTCGACTTTTGTTTCATAACTCGTTTGACTTCAAGAATTATGATACGGATATTATATGATTCAAATACCTTAAATCATGACCTCCTAAGTATACTAAGCATTTATAGGTTTACCCAAAAGTACGAGTTACAACATCCTTGATTCGTTTAACGTCTAATACTTGTTAATCACCCTTATGCACCCTTGTATCACTTAAGATTAATCGGATTAACTTCTTATCATCTCAAGGATAATTCCTTCTTGGATTTGTGTTATCTAACTTATGGAATGAACTCTTCTTCGTCCATTAGGATCTGGTGATAACCTGCATAGCAATCTACAAAAGAGCCAATTTCATGCTTGGCGCAATTGTAGATTAATATATGGATATTCGGCAACGGAAAGTCATCCTTCGGACTGGCCTTGTTGAGGTCTCTATAATCAACACACACCCTAGTTTTTCCGTCTTTCTTTGGAACTGGCACAACATTTGCTAACCATGTGGGGTATTTGATGACTCGTATGACCTTTGCCTCAAACTGCTTATTCACCTCTTCTTTTATCTTCACGCTGATGTCTGTTTTGAACTTTCTCAACTTTTGTTTTACCGGCTGGCATTCTAGATAAATAGGCAACTTGTGTACCACCAAATCAGTGTTGAGTCCGGGCATGTCATCATAGGACCAGGCAAAAATGTCCTTGTATTCATGCAACAACTTTATTAGCTCTTCTCTCAGGGAAGCTTCTAGGTGTACACTGATTTTTGTCTCTCGGACATTATCCTCATTCCCCAAATTAATAGACTCTATCTCACTTAAGTTCGGTTTGGGTTTTTCCTCATATTGATTCAAGTCTTTACTTATTTCCTCCAGTATTTCCTCATCTTCATATTCTATTTCACTCTCATTTTCAATTTCTTGTATAATTATTTGATTGTCAAAACTGGGCCGGGAATCCTTCATGCATGACATATCATCAAAATCAGCGCATATTGAACTGTACAAAAAGGAAGAAAGAAAAATATTTAAAATAAGGCAAAAATGAAGAAAGAAGAAGAAATTTCATTTCATTGATATTTTTTCAAAAAGATAACAGAGGTTGGATACATTTGATTTCAGTGGGGTGTGGGGATTACAAAAATAAAACTGCTTTTGGGAAATATATTTTTGAAAGCTAACTACCAAGACTCCCTCCTGATTGGAAAGGGAGTGGCTCCCAATTATTGAGTGCAACACTGGGCCCCATAAACTGGATATCCATCTTACTGGTCCCCTCGCCCATCTCCAACATGTTTACATCCCCTGAACAACATTTCAAACCTCGCGAGGAGTTCCACATCTGGCCTTATCTCAACAAACCTTGACGCAGCAGTTGTCAAATGTCGTTGTGTACCAGGCTTAGTGAAGGTGTTGGATAATTTTGGGACTGGTTTCAGGAGGGTCCAACTTTTTTTCTAGGTTCTTTTTGCTCTCTGGATGTCGGTGTAGGTAGGTTTAAAGCCCAAGCCAAAGGTATCATTGTTTCCCGGTAAATGGACAGGTTGTGTTATTCCCTGTAAAGCTATCCCCAAACCTTTCCCCGGTGTGAACCCATTTCTGATCATCTCTTTAGCTACCATTACTGCGGTAGATGTCACCGCAGGGATTAGCACAGTATCTTGTTAACTACCACAGTATCTGTCAACTGATACACCCATGGGCCCTTGTCCCCCTCGACTTCCTCAAAAGGTATTATGGTATTACAAGTGTCTTCTTCTCCATGCCCTGTAATTTCTTGTTGTTCCCATTCGAACTTTACCATTGGTGCAGGGAAGATGGTACGGCTTTGGCTGCATGGATCCATGGCCATCCCAACAATAGATTATAAGACACAGTGACGTCCAACACATGGAATTCCATGGTAAAGTCTATCAGCCCAATGGTGACCTCCAACACAATATCTCCCAAAGTATTTTTGCTTCCTCAGTCAAACCCCCAAACACTCACACTATTTCGACGGATTCTGTCAAGATTAATCTTTAATTTTCCGAGAGTCGAGAGTGGACAAATGTTTTCACTCGACCCGTTGTCTATTAAAACCCGAGTAACCACTGATTCTTCACTTTTGACGGTGAGATATAGTGCTTTGTTGTGTTTCGTCCCTTCAATAGGAAATTTATTGTCCGAGAATGTTATATTGTTCGACTCAAAAATTATGTTGGTGATCTTTTCAAGATGGCAGACTGAGATTTTTTCGGGGACATGTGCTTCATTCAGTATTTTTAACAGCGCCTTCCTGTGCTCCTCTGAGTGAATTGGCAATGAAAGCAATGAGATTTGTGCAGGCGTCTTTCTCAGTTGATCTACTATCGAATAATATTGAGCTTTTATCTTCTTCAAAAACTCTTCTGCTTCTTCTTTAGAGACCGACTTCTTCACATGACTCTCCTTCACCACCTTCATTTTCCTTAACTCTTCCGGGGCGAAACACCGCCCGGAACGAGTGAGGCCATGTGTTTCATTGACCTCCCCTGTAACTTCTTTTCCCCTGTACATTACTGTGACTTTGTTGTAGTTCCAAGGTATGGCTTTAGTATCTACCACCGGCATTTGCACTACTGGCTTTATGACCACCGGTTCCATGTATGCTCATTTCACTGTCAACAGCGGCTTGGCCCCTAGCAGTACAATTTTCATAGTCTCAACCACTGGCAGCTTTTTCTCTAGTAACTCGGCTGTCGCTTTCTCTTTCTCAACCTCTTTCTCCACTTTACTATTGGCCTTTATCATCATTACCGATTGGTACGGCTTCTTGCTACTCTCATCTTGATCTAACTCTATCATGTGTGTCTCATGATGAGTTGGTAGTGGATTCTAAGTAATGTTTGGAGTCTCTGGAGCCTGCACCTCGATCCTCCTATTGTCAATGAGCTCTTGTATAGCAGATTTCAAGTGCCAACACTTTTCAGTATCGTGCCCCGGTGCCCCGGAGCAATATTCACATCTAACTGACTAGTCAATGTTTCTAGGTGGTGGGTTTGGAAGTTTTGGCTCAATCGGGTTTAGCATCCCCAACTCTTTTAGACGATGATATAAACTGGTATAAGACTCCCCCAGTGGGGTGAATGTTTTCTTTGTTTGGGCTCTGTTTCTCATTTCTGGATCAGGACGGAAGCTAGGTCTATTTGGGTTCTTGTAGGTTCTGGAAGGAGGGTAGGTGTTCTATGTATGGTAGACATTTTTTGGAGCTTGGGCTAGCCATACATGTGGAGGTGATGGGTAACGTTGAGCTTGTGGGATGGGATAATGTAGGGTAGTGGGTGGATAATATGGTGGAGGTGGGTCGTAAGGTGCTGGCGGGTATGATTGGTATGGGCGAGGTGGGTGATGGTATGTATTTTGGCTCCGAGTCCATGGTCTACTTTCAACAACTGAAACCTCTTCCTTCTTCTTCTTACCAATAGATCCTCCATTTCCGGTATGTATCGCCTGATTCGTGGCCTTGATAGCAGAAAAGCTCATGATTTTGTTGGTTTTCAATCCTTCCTTTACAAAACTCCCCATTTTCACTACTTCATTGAAATTCTTACCAATAGCCGACACCAGATGGCCATAGTAAGTAGGCTCTAAGGCCTGCAGAAAACAATCTACCATTTCAGTCTCCTTCATAGGAGGATCCACTCGTGCCGCTTGTTCTCTGAATCTAAAGCCGTACTCCCGGAAACTTTCCCCCGGCTTCTTTTCCATCTTGGTAAGCGACAGCCTGTCTGGAATTATCTCCAAGTTGTACTGAAAGTGGTTAGCAAATGACTGAGCTAGATCGTCCCAAATGAACCATCAAGTATGATCCTGACGTGTATACCACTCCAGCGCAGAACCGCTCAGACTCTAACTAAAGTATGCCATCAAAAGTTCATCTTTTCCCCCTGCACCACGCATATGTTGCAATAACCCCTGAGATGGGCTACAGGATCCCCGTGTCTATCGTACATGCCGAATTTAGGTAGATTGAATCCAACTGGGAGCTGCACTTCTGGGAACAAACATAAATCTTTGTATGCTACGCTCACTTGGCCTCCTAGCCCTTGTATGTTATGGAAAGATTGTTCTAAACTCCTTATCTTCTGTGCCATTTCCTCTTGCTCCAAATTCTTGACGGGCTTTTCTTCCGTTGTCTCCATCAGTGGGGTGTAGGAATCAAGCTGCCTGAATGTCGGCTCTGGCGGATAGTAATGGGTGTCTTGCACATGGAACACTGGTTCACTTGACGATTTATGCAGAGCAATAGGTGGTGGTGCCACGTACATCGGGGCGACCTGTGGTGGTTGAGGTGGAATCTGTTTGGATAGTGGTGGTGGTGCCTGTGAAATGGTAGCATAGTAGTGATGGTAATCTGGGTACGTGGAGGATGAGTTCATGGTAGGTGGCTCGGGATTAGGATTGGCAGGAGGGACATATGCTGGATTGGCTGGATATGTGGGCAAAGGTTGATCCCTGGACCAAGCTTGGAACATTTCTGACATTTGTTGCTTGAGTTTATACATCTCCTCTTTCATTCCCGCAACATCCACAATCTCCTCCTCTTGTACTGGGTCCATGATAGTTGGCCCAATTTCCTGAGATACAGCCTTAGTCATAGTTTTTGATCGTGTGTTGTAATGATGATTTTCCAGAGTACCAGTTGCCAGCTGAAATCTGATTCTCATAAACAACAACACTTGTTAATAGTTAGTACATAAAAGGATAAGATGCAACGATTTAAAAATCACAACTTTTGCCTTTGATCGTTATGCATCATCCCGACACTTATTCCATTTTGAATCAACATCCCTTTATTCATTCATCTTCTTTTTTTCTTTCTTTTTTTTTTCATCTTTCTTTTTCTCTTTTTCTCTTTTTCTCTTTTCTTCTCTTTTTTTTTCATTATTTTCCTTTTCCTTTTCCTCTCTCTTTTTCATTTCTTTCTTTCTTCTTTCTTTATTGATTTTCGTTCCTACATATTTGCCTATCGCTCAGACAATTGATATAAAGCAGAAAAAAGATTAGCAATAACTTCTTTGAACTTTCATTGATACTCAAAAATATTGGTTTACAAAATGATGTTGTGCTACTAATGCAAAAATAAATATGAATACAAAATGCATGCCATATGAGTACATTAATGCTCCTAATGCCCATGAGACGTCGTTCGGTCTTGCCGCGGGCCTATATGCCAATCCACTTTTGAGCTTTTCTAGGTCGGACATGACTTGCTTTACAAAGAACTTCATGGCTGATGCAAATGTTTCCTGGGACATATCTTTGCACAATTGGCATTTTCTGGCGATGTACTAAGCAATATAGACAATTCTTTCTCGAATGACCCTTTTTTCTTGAAGTAGCCTGCTGATCTGTTTGGCGCGAGCGTCTAAGGTTTGTTGGTTCTCTTTCTGTAGTTGTTGTAACTCGAACTCTAATCGAGCCATAGCCGTGTAACAATGTTCTCTTTCTTCTTCAAACTCTTTGATTATTTTATTACTTTTGACTGTGGCTGTGATGACTTTCTTTCTCAATCGAGCTACCTCAACTTCATTTTTATCTTGTAGTGGCTGAACCATTTTAGCTCTTTCCTCGGCATCTCTGGCCAGTTGCTTACGAACCCTGACTAACTCCTTTTCTGCTTTGTCAAGATCGAAGTTGTAGTCATTTACTTTGCACCGAAGATTTTCATTTATTTCTTGTCTCGGGATAAGCGAACCGGGGTCTCGGATGCAATTTTCAGTTTTGCAACTTGAGCTTTTAGGATTTCATTCTCCTTTTTCAGCTGCTTCTTTTCTCCTTCGTCAGATGCTGCTTGTAAACCGCTCTCGAATTGGAGATCTCACAACTGTTTTTCTAGCAAGCTGATCTTGGCCTTATACTCATTTTCTTTGGCCACCCAATTTTCGTATTCCGTAGACTGCTCGACCAAATCTTGAATGTGAGGTCTTTTCAATGGTCTATCATGCTCAATACCCCGTCGATACCATGCGGTGTATCCTGGCGATACTTCTCCTCGAGCTTTGTTTTCCACACAAGTTTCTGCCTTCAAATTTTGACACTCATTCCAAACCTGTCGGACCTTTGCTTCCGGGAATTGCCCATCCGACCTAATCTCCATTGCGTGCAAACTGAGGTCCCCATCCTTTGGTATAACTTGATATCTTCCAAGCTGTCGTAGGACCCTGTACGGGGCATAAGGCTGGATACTTTTTAAACCCATGATCAAGAAGTGTGACCCTTCCGTCGGCATATAAATCACCTCATCGAGGGGCAACCATCTGTATGCCCAATCGATTTGGCTATCGGTCAATGATCGTAGATATGAAATCCAACCTTTAACTCCCTCTGGTAGCTTAACCTCTTTTGTTCTCGTATAAAGTTCTTCGTGGCACGTTCTTTCAGATGGCCCATAGCTTGAGAACGAAGGATGATGGCATAGATGTTCTATCAACCAGATTTGCAGAATCAAGTTACATCCCTCAAAGAAGTTGTACCCTGCTTTACATGTTGTCAAGGCACGGTAGATATCGGCTATGATCATTGGGGCCAAAGTGTAATTATCTAGTGCTAGCCACCCCGGCAACTCTCGTATCAATGTGCCCGTCCTTTCTGAGAAATATAATTATCCCGAGAAACGCCACCAGAAATGTGAATCGTCGATGTTCCTCCCATTTGGCTCGGTTGGACTTACTACAGAGTTTGTTCGTAGGGTCATTGAAACCCCCGACATGTCCATATCTACTGTAAATGAAGTTTAAGGTGCAAAACCCGTTAACCAAATCCTCGTTGTGGACGTTCCGAGCAATCTTCAAAGAGTTGAGGAAGCGGTGCACCGTTATCGTTCTTGGAGCCACCAGGTATTTCTCTTTTAAGGGGACCTCATTTTTCCCTATGTATTAAGCAACTTCCTCAAGAGTGGGAGTGAGTTCAAAGTCCGAAAAATGTAGAACGTTGTGGCAAGGATCCCAGCATGTAACAAGTGCTCGGATTATATCGCCTCGGGGAATTATGTCCATTAATCCCGTAAGGTCCTTGAGATAACATTTGACCCAATTTTCTCCTTCCTGTCCCATGTCATTCCACTATAATCTTAGCTCCAAAGGGATTCTATTCATTGAAGTGAAGGGTTCATTTTGTATCGTGCTCATCCTGCACATTTATTAAAGGCGATTTTATTTAGGAAAAGGAAAATATTTTTTCAAAGCAAATTTTCATTTTATAACTTTCTCAGGTTTTATTTTGAAAAAGGAAAAGACATGACTTTCAAAGTGGCCATTTTTGCCAAAACAGCCTTCCGGCGTCCTTTTGGGAACATTCGGCTATTTCCAAAAATGGCGATCACCTCGATTATTTGAAACTAAAATATTTTTTGTTCATTTTCTAAAAGGGTGGTTGGACTCGTTTAAGGGTTGCCTACGTATCCCACCTAATGGCGAGAATCAAACCTGCGTAGTTCGGTCAGATTATTTGACCAGTTATTTCAACAACAAAGTTATTTCCTATATTTTCAAATTTTCTAATAACCCTTTTGTCAATATCTCTCTCTTTTCTTTTTCTATTTCCAAATATTCTCTTTCTATTTTCTCGAGAATTTGCTGGTCCGCTTAATGATCAAAGACAATTAAAGATGCAACATATAGTATGCTCGGTCTTTAATTACCGGGTCACCTGTCCTAGACGGACCCAACCCCTGTGTTGAGTCCCCTAAGTCAGTTATGATGCAAATAATCATCCTAGACCTATGTTCAATATCTTATGATTTCATAGAGTTCTAGATCGTGCACCCGAGTGGATAACTCGGATCGAGGAGGGGGCTACGTACCGGTGACCCGCGGGGTCAATCGGCTTTGTAACTTATCCGGCCTCTATTTCTTATTTTGGGTATGACTTAACAGAATGGGGAGTCTCAACCAGTAAGCACATCCCCGGAGGTGAAGAAGAGAAGGGTTTTCGGCACAATTTATATATACAATCCATATAATATCAAAGCGGTAAAACACATAGCATGTTGTTCAAAGCATATAACAAAGGCAAATAACATCGATAATGACAATTCTAACGAGCTCGAATTCTTAAACCCTGAAACCGAAGTTCTAGGTTGCTTTTCCCCAGCAGAGTCGCCAGAGCTGTCACACCTCCCTTTTTACTACCCTTTTTTAATGTTCCCGATTAAGAGAATAGGGTATACCTCAATGTTCAAAATACCCGGGAAGGATATAATAACAAAAAGGAAGGAGTTTTTCCAAATAAAGGACAATCGGTCCGGGATTTTGTTTAATATTCAGAGTCTCCACTTGGGAAGATAATGGTGTCCTAAGTCACCGGTTAATCCCGAATCCGAGGAAATTGACTCTGTATTACAGTCCGCGAAACTAGTAACCTGGATAAGGAATTCTGTTAACCCGGGAGAAGGTGTTAGGCACTCCCGAATTCCGTGGTTTTAGCACGGTCGCTCAACTATCGTTCTCGATTTTATGTGACTTATTATATGCCTTTTAACAATGTGTACACGTTTCAAGCTTTAATATTTTACGAATTGCGACGTTGCAAAAATGTATTTCGAGTCACACCGCAAGCAGTACGCCTGTGGCCTTTAATACATTTCGGGTTCGTCGGGATTTATGATTTTGAGTCGCACCAAGTGCGCACCCGTATTAAGGAAGGTATATTTATTAAATCGTGCCTAACAATCGGCTAACGGCTTTTTAATGTTTGGGAAAGGTTGTGGAATTTGCTATCAACCTTCCTGAATCTATTGCATATCATTAATTATTTATATGGGGCACCGCTATTTTTATTTCCATGCGAGGCTCGTCCACTCGATTTTATAGTCCAAACTTAATGTGTAACTATATTTTCTACTATTGTTTTTTCCTTAGTCAATTTAATCACATTATTGTTCCAGAAGCAAGTCCAGGCCTCATCATTTTACTACTACTGGGCCAGGACTCTTGGGCTTGCCTTCAGCAGACTAGCCCATGTATCAGGGTTTTAGAAACCCAGATTAGACTGAAGCCTTTATTCAGAGGCCAAATTAATATTCGAATCAGATCCAGGCCTGCGTTATTCGTTAGGCCCAGACCAAACGAAACAACGAAGAAGAAATAGATCTGAAAACTCATAATATATACAGTGCTTGAAATCAAAGAGAATAAATTCAAATCGTTTATTTATGAAGAGAAACAGCTGTACAGCGCTAATAGTACCAATTCCAAATCAAAAAACTATCTAATATATGCATCAGATCTGATTAACAAACTGCTTTTTACTTTGTTTTTCAATAGCTAATTTAACTACTGATCCAAGTTATTTACCAGCTGAACCGCAGGATATTATCTAACAATGTAAGGCAGGATTAATACTAAATGATTCATTGACTTGTAACTCATTGCAAACACTAATTATATTTTATCACTAAGTTAATCACCGGACTGGTTCATTTGATATCAAGATAATCATTCCTTATACTTAGCTACTGCTTCATTTTTGGTTGTTATAGCTATTATTAAATCTGTTTTAAAATCTAACTAACAAAATGTAAAATTAAACTATCTACTATGAGTTGCTTGAAACCAATGTCACGATTTTACTGCTATAAGCCTTATTCCGAGATTCATTGGACTAGTTTTACTGTTAGCCTATTTTAACTAGGTGATTTTGGCCACCATTACTACTTTACCTCTACTTGCTACACTTATTACATTGTTTCATTCATTTGTGCTTCTCATGAGCTACATATATACAATATCTCCTGATGAATTACAGATTCGACTATCTAACCAGATGTAAAACAGAAATATAAATGACAAAAAGATTTTAAGCTTGAACCAAGTTCTTCATTCCATCAAATGATTTCGAATTACATGGCTCGAACAGAGATATGTACCTGATTTAGCAAAAGAAATCCAATGAGTTCTAAGGGAAGGAGCAGGTACAGCAGTTAAAATCACCACAGGCAATGCAATAGTAGATAGAGTGAATCCAACAAACAATTGAGTCTCAACGCAGTGACCAAGCAAATACCCAATGAAATAGACAATAGAGATCCAATAGAAACAGGAAATCCACCACATCTCTAAGTATAAACTTCAATTAGAAAACCCAGGCAGCTTTAACTACGATGCTATATATGAAATATTTCTGAAATTTTGATTTCCCAAAATCCAGCCCCTAAACAGGCTCAAATGAGGGTATTTACAGGTGAGATATGGTGAAAATTTTGGGGGGAAAAGCTGAAAAATAATTCTAGTTCCCTCCCATCATTTTTACCCAATTATTACACTTTAATACCCATTTCTGTTATGAAATGCCCTTCCAGCATGTGCTGGAAGGTTCTATTTGATTCCTTTTTAGGGCTTTCACTAGTGTGCCCCTACTTGTTAAAGTTATTTACTAAGTTACCTTTTATTTAGGACCATTGTGCCCTTAGTTTTGTGCAATATTGTAGAAATCATAGGCCTAAATATCTTTAATGTCCCTATAGGCTCTATTAAATCCACAATTATGCCATTTTCTATTCCCTATATGCCCTTGAGGGCATTCATTATTTACCCGACCATGTCCAGGTTAGGGTTATACTATCTTCAGCTATTATTTAATTCCTGGCCACTTCTAGTGAATCTCTTAAGATTTGGCCAGGTCTCAACCTCAATTCATTTCAATTCTAACCTCTTTTGTTTCATTTTCTGTAATTAAAACCAATTTGCAGGACTAACCTGCTTAATTATTCAAAACTATATTGTTTAAGGCCTGGCTAGTCCAAAATTGGACTTAGCCTTGCAATTTTGGGCCAATCAGTGAACATAGGCTGGCTAAGACTTTGCAGGTCTAGCCAACTAGTGAACACAGGCCAATTGAGACCTTGCAAGTCTATCCTATTAGACTTAAATCAATTTATTATAATACTTTGCCTATTTAACACTTAGCCAGTGTTTTCAAAATTATTAGAGTTGGCCAGTTACAAGACTGACCACTCTTTGTTACTTATTTCACTTGTGACCTCTTTTGTAGTTTTCAATTTTAGTTGTTTTTAACTATTTAAAGCATGTTTTCAAAATTAACCACTTTTCAGGTTACTACACTACTGCAGCTATAACCAATTCACCTAAGCATACCAGGTATTAACAGTAATCAGCTAACACAGAATTATTGCAAACATAGCCCTTTTCACACCAAATTGCATACATAGCCATAAAATCAGAGTTACTTGTCATTTAACCAAAACTCATAGAAGAGATTGAATATTGTTGAATTTTAATCAAAGAACTCATAATTCCAGATTCCGAAAACATATTATATCAATTAAACCTGAAACATGCATAGTCAGAACTTTTCTTATGTTTAAAAGACCACTGAAACCCTAATCATGCTCAAACGTACTTGACTAAGCATAGACAGGTAGAACTTATAAAAGAAGACATAGTTTAAACAGAGGAACAGAGATTTCTAGAAGATAAAGTCTAATCTGAACATGCAGTGATTCATGCGACTAAAGAAGAGAATCTAGACAGAAGACATACTAACTAACATGAAGATGAACAAGAAGCAAACAAAGAAGACGTGACTTAATAGAGATACATAGATAAACATGTATTTTTCAGAGAAAATAGGTGTAATCTATCATGCAATGGCTTAACAGCTAATAGAAGAAAAATCTAAACAGAAATCATACTAAAGATGTAAGAAGGATAAAGAAGCAAGCAAAGAAGATGAAAAATCATGAGAAATCATAAAGGAGGGGACTTAGCTTTCAGGATCTGTCTCCTCAGCTTCCCCTTATCTCTTTCTTTGTTCTTTCTTTTCTTTTCTTCTTTTTCTTTTCTTTTCCCAGTTTTCTTTCTCTTTTCTTATTTTTATGGTTTTCTTCTTTTCAGATCTAAGGCTTCAGATTTGAAGTCTTTTTATTAAGGGATAGGTTTTAGGGGTGAAAAGATGAGATTTTTGGTGGGGGTTTGTTTAAGTCGGCCGAAATTAGGATTCCAGCGATTTATTTTTCAAGATTCGAAGATCTCGGAGAAGATTCGAAGGGAGAGGGTTGCATGGGGTGAAAGATCAGGATAAGGTAGTTCAAGGGTGTTATTTTGAAGTTCAGTGGCAAAGGTAGTGGTCACCGGAGAAGAACTCCGGTGGCCGGATTTTCAAGAAACTTGGGGTTTTCATGTTCTTTCTAGGTTTTCATGGGGGTTCATGGTGGAGAAGTATAAGAAAGGGGTTTGGGAGTTGAGAGGTGGCCGGAGACGGCCATGGAAAATGGCCAGTCTCCATTGCCGGCGAAGCTTCGAGAAGGAAGGAGAGAGGGAGAAGAAGAAGAGAAAGAGGCGGCTCGGGTTGAGTATTTTGAAAAAAGGCCGGCCGGCTCTCAAAACTGGGTTTAAATACTCGTTACCTTGAGCTCGTCCCTGGCCGTTAGATCAAGTAAGATCAATGGCCAGGATTGTTTCTCTTAAAACGCTGCCGTCTCATTTAAATGGGAGACGAATTGCCATCCGTTGGATTTCAAGGCGTGAACGGCTCAGATTCGATCCCATACTTTATTATTTGATTAATTTCACAGAAATCCTTAGCCGTTGGATTTAAATGAACGAACGGTTGCGATTATTTCTTACACACAGAATGGACCGAATCTCTTAATTGGTTTGGGCCAATGAATTGGGTTTACATATATGGCCCAATCTTGTATTTTTATGTATTTTCTTGGTATTTTAATTATTTTTGTGGTATTTTCTTTTGTATTTCATTTTTTTCTTTTTATATTATTTTTAATTATTCAATTTCCTATTTCCTCTAATTTTCTGGTATTTGTTTTACATTTTTCTACTATTTTTCTTGATTTCCGTTATTAAAGCCTTTTCTTTTGTTAATTTTCTTTTTAACTACTTAAATTAAAAAACTTGTATTTAACCTATTTTTTTTAATTTTCTAATTTTAATCTCTAATTGTTCAATCATACAAATGCATCTTATTTCAATCAAGACATGTAATTGCACCCAAAAATATTATTTATTTAATTTTGGAATTTATTGCTTAGGGCAAAAATCACGTGCTCACACCTAATACCCATAATAAACTTCCGATTAATAATAAGTATAATACCTTA
The DNA here is from genome assembly GCA_032618575.1 of Nicotiana noctiflora. Taxonomy (NCBI): domain Eukaryota; kingdom Viridiplantae; phylum Streptophyta; class Magnoliopsida; order Solanales; family Solanaceae; genus Nicotiana; species Nicotiana noctiflora. The sequence continues at coordinate 74,101 of JASVEL010004729.1, read as the reverse complement.
CTTAAAGATTTCTCTAAAAATGATCACACCCTCAATTTAGGGTCTAATAATAATAATCAATTATTCTTTCAAAGCCCACTCAAGTGCCTAAACACTCGGTCCAACCGCAGGGAAATTCAAACCCTACTTCTACTATATTATCTATCACTATTACTAACCATGCACACAACCACGTGAGCACTCCCACATGCAAGCCATATCGTAATACTCAACCACCTCTTCTCCACTTATATAAGATATATCAAATATACCAATACCTATTTCTCCACCTCCTCCTACGATCGCTGACTTAGCATCATCATTTCCAATTACTGGCAAAAACACTATAATGAGTCTCCGTCCCTCAATCTTCAGTCCAAGACACCACCTTCGTGTAAATCTCATCAACCGCCTCCTTCAACCATTGGAGTTGTTCAATCCCTACTATCCTGTTAAATATAATATCCACTTCCTTGACCACTCCATTCCCACAATCCCTCACTCCAGATCATATTTCCATTCAACTTTCTCAGCCATCTTCGCCAGCCAAGAACTCAACCAAGGCAGTCCATTCAACAGTTACGCCACAATACCAACTCTTAAGCTCTACCACCTCCTCATCTCATAATGAATCCAAATACGATAATTTACACGGCACAAACACCTCATGCACCAACCCTCTTAGCATCTTGGTTAGAAGCAGGATTACACAATCATTCCTTGACCTTCACCATAGAGGTGAATCAACAAGAAGTGACAGTTCTGATAAATCACCCACGAGACCTGGCTCGAATTGACACGGAGGAGATGCAACTAGGGATAGAGTTGTACTCTCGTTACCATTGGTCAATGATGCAAGCTCCACCTTGCACCATTTCAGCCACTACCTTTACCCACTCCAATCCGGAATCAAACTCACCTCCACCCCAGCATTGTACACATGCCATTTTACCCACCTCTTACTCCAAACACCCTTTGGATTCAGCCATACTGGGATTCAACCACACACACCCTTACTAGGGACATCAACTCCACCTTCACCAACACAACCTCCCCCTCCCCCCATCTCCACAACAACCTAACCAGATAAAGCAGCAGGAATAGAAAGAACATGAAGGAAATTTCAAGGCGGAGTTAGATGCAACAATCATATTAAACAGAGAGACAAGACGCATCTTGTCTTTGGATAAGTATTGCGGTTAAGTCAGTTTATAAGATGAGAGTCGGAAAATTGAAATAAGAACTGTCAAGTGATTCTTGAATGCTTCTACTTATGTAGATGGAGTCCAGTACGCTACTATATATACTTAAAATTCCCAAGGCAGTATCGGGAGTACCCATCTTATATGATATGTAACTACATCGTTAAACTCTTTCTTGCTACACCAACCGATTCTCAAGGACAAAAGGTATAGCATTACATTTTAATAGATATATGAAAGTTGTGCATGCATTTTTGGATGTAATAAAGGTTTATGTCTAGAAGGAGGAGTTCGAAAAAAAGATTTACATAAGGTGCCAGCAAAATCTGCTTGTAACCTCCTTTCATTTGAGGCCTACAACCAATTCACTGGTAGGGAAATATGCAATGTTATTTCTTCCAAGCTTCAGGCTTCGTCCAGGAGAGCTTACTAATGGACAGGGTGATTTTCAACTATCTCCTATGAATTTATAATTTTGAACTGTAGGGGTTCTCAAAGTGTAGAGTTTCGTATGAATTTTAGGTCATTATTAGATTATAATAGGCCTACTTTGGTGGTTCTGTTGGAAACACATTGCACTTCTTACAAGCTTTTAAAGGATGACTTCGGGTTTACATGAATGATTGAGGTAGTTGTTGTAGGACAATCTGGAGGGATTGTCATTCTGTGGAATGCAACTCTTTTAAATGTGGAGCAAGTGGCCACATCTACGCAAGAAGCTCACTGTCATGTCCAGGTTCTTCCCTTCCCTTTACCTTTTTATTTAGTGCCATTTCTACAAGCAATGAGTTGGCTTCTATATTAGTTTTATGGGACGATCTTAGGTGTATCTTTGATAATTATAAGGGGCCTTGATTATTAGGGGTGATTTTAATGAAATACTGTATGCCTCGGATAAATTTGGTGGGTTGCCTATAAACAATACTAGAGCAAATAGATTGTTAAATTATTTTAATTATTGCATCTTAACTTACTTAGGCTATAAGGGTAGTCGCTACACTTAGACAAATGGTAGACACCAGAATGTTAATATATTAGAACGTCTTGATCGTGTTTTCGTAAATTATGGGTGGATCTCTCCTTATGGTGATGCTTTGGTAATACATCTTCCTCGCACCCCACTCGGACCACTGTCCTATTAAAATTGAGTTACAATATTGCCCCATGCCTAGGAAAAAAATATTTAGACTTGAAATTATTTGGACGACTCATCCTACTTTCCCAAAAGTAATAGCACAAGTTTGGTCTTAAAACCTTCTTTTGCTTCTTGCTATTAATATGTTTCCAGAATCAATACAAATTTGGAATAAAACAATATTTGGTAACATTTTTAAGCGTAAAACTAAGTTACTGGCAAGACTCGGTGGGATTCAAGCCTCTATTCACTATCCTACTATTCTCTTTTTACAAGGTTTTGAAAAATCATTAACTTTGAAATTTAATCACATACTTCAGTTGGAAGAGGAATTTTGGAGGTTAAAATAAAGAATCAATTGGCTTAACAATGGTGATGCTAATACTAAATTTTTCCATCTCACCACTTTAAATAGACATAGACGTAATCGTATAACTGCCCTTCAGTATTTAGGGGAAAATTAGGTCATTTACCCATACCAAATCAGAGATGATATCACTCCTTTTTAGGTTCAGCTCTTTACTACACAAAATACTTTTTCAAAGCACTACTTTATAAAACTCCCTTCTAATACCCTAACCCTCGCTGAACAAAGTAGTCTATTAATTCCTTTACAAGATTCTGAAATTCTACCTGCCATAAATTCATTTCATCATCTCAAGGCACCTAGACTTGATGGATTGCATCCTTTATTCTACAAAACATATTGGCATATCATAGAAAATTCTGTAAAATATTTTTGCCATAAGGTGTTCTTGGATCATAAAATTGACCTTGCCATAAATATCACTTTTATCTGCTTAATTCCTAAGGATAAGACTGCTTCATCTATATCTCAATTATGTCTTATAAGCCTTTGTAACACTATTTATAAAGTTATATCACGACACGAATTTTCCACCACGTGATGACGCCTACTATAGGAGCTATGCAAGCCAAACACTCTTTGAAAAGCACACAATGGAAATTACAATAATAAATCTTTAAATGAAAGCAGAAACCTTTTATAATATAAGTAAATGAAAGCCCAAAATGCGGAAGTTTAATATTTTACTACACAAGACTGGAGTCGCTATTTCACGAACTACTAATGAATACTATACACAAATCCAAAATGAGAAATACATAATGTTTGTCTCGGTACAATGAAAACAAGTAGAAATATGGAGAGGGACTTCGGCCTGCGAACGCCAACTAGGCTACCTCGTAAGTCCCTGGACTGAAGTCAGCTCCCGTTTAATATGCTACTGATGTGGTCCAAAAGCTTTTACGTTATCGTGTTCTGTGCAAAAAGCACAAAACTGTAGTATCAGCACAATCGACCCCATGTGCTGGTAAGTACATGGCCTAACCCCGGCAAAGTAGTGACGAGGCTAGACAGGACTACCAATTCAACATGTGTAGTTCAATATATATATATATATATATGCAAAAGGGAAGAAATACCGAAACTAAACAGTTAAAAGGGAGGGAAGCATGCTATGGGGGAGTACAATCCGAGTATAAAAATCATCAACTTAATTAAGAAGCAGGGCACAACAATAGCTAACAAAAAAAGGAAATCCAACAGTTTCACGGCATCAACCTTTGTGCTTTTACTCTCATCCTCACCCAAATCGAACAAGTACAATGCACGGCATCACCCTTCATGCTTTTCCTCACATAACTCTCATTTCATGGCACAGAGTGATCCTTCATACAAATATAATCAAATCGGAGCACGAAATGTCCATTCGTGCATAAATAATAAAATAATGGCACAGAATAACACTTCGTGCATAAATAATAAAAAATGGCACGGAATGACCCTTCGTGTATTATCAATCTTTCTCACCCAAACAACAATCACAACCAAACGTGCGAGGGGAATAAACAGTAATGGGAAATGTCCCGGCAAGGTAAACACAAATAAACAACTAAGTCCTGGCAAGGGAGCAATAACAATAACTTCCACATCCCGGCAAGGGAGCAATAACAATAACTTTCACATCTCGGCAAGGGAGATAATCAATATACTCAAGTCATCCCGGCAAGGGATCTAATCATATTTCTTACCAATTCCTTCATTTCTTACTCAATAGTGTTTTATCGTTTCGAGCCAACGCTCCAAAGAATTCACAAATTCACAATTTATCCTCAACTCTTCACACTATGTAGAATTCACTAATTAGTTTCGAAAAGTCCAAAATTTACCAAAAACAAGTAACAACAAAGACCCACTGTCATACTAGACACCGATGTATAGATACTCGTCACCATGCCTATACACCGCACTTGATCATTTAGCAAATAACAAAAAAATAACACTCTAATCCTATTCCCTCAAGCCAAAGTTAGATCAAACACTTACCTCGGTCTAAAGAATAGCAATCAACTCTCTCAAATACCCTCTTTCCTCTAAAATCCGACTCTGAAACAATGATATCTAGGTATAATTAATTTAATAATATCAATTAGGGCTCAACGACATAATCCCATAGCCTAGAAATGAGATTCTAGCATTCTTCCAAAAATACCAAAATTCGACACCGGGCCCACATGGTCCAAACACGAGGCTCGGACCAAAACTCAATCACCCATAACCCCACGAGTTTAATTATATAGTTTGTTTCAAGATTCGACCCCAAATTGAGGTTGAATCACCCAAAATTCCCAAAACCCTAACTCTACCCAAAACCCTTAATTTCTACTTTGAATTCATGATTTAGGGCTAGAAAATTAGTGATTAGATGAATGAATTAGTAGAGAATGAAGTTAAGAACAACTTACATAGCAAGTTATGGAGGAAAAAGAGCTTGAAATTCGTCTATAGGATGTTGGAGTGAAGAACTCATGCGAAATAATGGCTAAATCCTGCTACTGTTCTGTTTTAAGACTTAAAATCCCACTGGGCAAAAATGTGCTTCGCGTTCACGTAAACAGGGACGCGTTAGAGAAGGGTGAACATGTCAAGGCATCGCGTTCGCGTGGGGCTACTCGCGAATGCGTAGAAGAAGGGACTGGTAAACATCGCGTTCGCGACAGGGGAACACGAACGCGTAGAGTAAAGTATTTGAGGTTTGGGATCTAGGCCTGCGCGAACATAGGAGGAGACACGCGAACGCGTTGAAGGAAGCAACAAAGCTTCCGATTGCGATGGCCTGAACATGAATGCAAAGGTTTAAGGGAGCAAAGCTATGCGAACGTGAATGCAACACTGCGAAAGCGATGAAGGATTATATTGAGTGCCAACGACAGATTTTCTGCAATATTTTCTAACTCTAAACCACCCCAAACACCCCAGAAAATACTCCCGATCCCTCGGTGCTCCTAAACAAATACACGCACTAACTCAACAACATTGTACGAACTTACTCGAACGATCAAATTGCTAAAATAACATCAAAATCTAAGAGTCGAACCCCAATATCATCATTTTCATTTCAAACTTCTTAAATTTCTAACTTCAGATAATTAGGTCTGAAATACGCCAAACGACATCCAATTTTGATCAAACTTCACAGAAAGCGCTTAACACATATTTAAGACCTATATCGGGCATCGAAACCAAAATACGAGCCCGATACCATCATCTTTTAATAAATTTTTATTTTTATTTTCCTTAATAATTTCAGAAAAATAATTTAATAGAAAAATTCTTGTACTTTGGTTCTAGACTTCGGATTTCGACTTCGGGCACATGCCCGAGTCTCATATTTTCTACGGACCCTCCAGGACCATCAAATCAATCATCCGGGTTCGTTTATCAAAAATATTGACCAAAGTCAACTTTAACCTTATTAATATCAAAATTATTCAATTTTTTTTACATATTTCACATATTTCAAAATAAAAGCTTCCCGGCTACGCGCTCGGACTGCGCACGCAATGCAAGACAACAACCAATAAGGTTTTCAAGGCCCCGAAAGTGCAAAAAAGGGAGAAATCCGGTGATGACCCTTTGGGTCATCACAAGTTATTACTAAAATTATTGTTAATAGGTTAAAACCAATTCTGGAGCATCTTATACACCCGACTCATTCCAGCTTCTAGAAAAATAGACGTGCGGCTGATAATGCTATTATAGTAGAGGAAGCTATTTCTAGATTTCAAGAAATGAAGGGTAAGAGGTCTAGTATGTTGCTTAAGATAGAAATAGAAAAAGCTTTTGACAAGATGGAATGGTCTTTCATTTTCGACACCTTACATAGCCTCATTTTTCCTCCTGATTTTATTAAGCTAATCGTGTCTTGTATCACCACCACGCCTACTGCTCTCCTAATAAATGGTACTCCTACAGAATATTTCTCCACCACACGTGGTATTAGACAAGGTGATCCTCTTTTACCTTATATTTTTGTTTTATGTTTGGAAATGCTGTCAAGAAAAATAAATTCCAAAGTGCACTATCATATTTGGTACCCTATCTCAATAGGCACCAAAGGGCCTCAACTGTCTTATCTTTTCTTTGCCGATGACATAATTTTGACCTTACAAGTTAATTCGGGATCATGTCAACCCATAACACCTTCACTCAATTTTCTTATCACTCGGGGCAAACTATTAACTTTACTAAATCACGAATCTTCTTCTCTAAGAATTGTCCTAATAATATGAAGACTGAAATACAAGTTCCTTTTGGGATAGTTGAGGACGCTCAATTTGGCAAGTATTTAGGGTTTCCTATATTTACTTCAAGACCCACCAAAGGTGATTTTCAGTTTCTCCTTGATACTTTCAAATTCAAGTTAGCAGGGAGGAAAATCTATTTTTTATCCAAACCTGGAAGACAAATGCTAATCAGAGCTACTTTAAATAATCCGCCGAACCATTTGAAGCATTATATTTTGCTGCCCTCGTATATTATTTCCTCCCTTAATAAATACTAAAGGAATTTTCTTTGGGGCTCTACTCCCCAGAGGAAAATATTACATCTTATAAAATGGTCATTGGTTACTCAACCATTAGAAATGGGGGGTTTGGGCATCCAAAACCTTTGTCTTTAGAATCAAGCCTCACTTTCTAGCCTTGCTTGGAGGCTGTTTCAAAATCCTACCCAGTTATAGGCATAATTTTTAATTTATTCTTATCTTACGCCTGCTAAATCTTCCAAAATTCAAAGATCTAGAATTTGGGTAGTATCATTAAGGGTTGGTCCAACTGTAGATTAGGCTATAAATGGAATCTGAACGATGGTAAAAATATAAACTTTTGGACTGAACCTTAATTATGTCATAATTATCTGATATGTAGTTTTATCTATGGGCCTCTACCAAAGGGTGAAAGTAGGAAAAATGTGTCTACATATTTTTTTAATCAGAATTGGCACTTAAACTTGTTACCTTTTGTGTCACCTTCACACTTAACAGTATCAATAGTTGATGTTTACATGTCAATGGTGCCTATCAGGTATGATCAACTTTATTGGGCACTTACGCATGATGAGCTCTTCTCTATTCATTCTATGTATAATCTTCTTGCACATATGTCAAATAAGTCTACTTTTTCTGCGGATGCACATTATACATGGATTTGGAGCCTTCGAATCCCACCTAAGATTTCATTCTTTTTATGGCTATTGTGTCATGATAAGCTTCCTACATGTGCATATTTGCATAAGTTAAATGTTGTGAATTCACATATGTGCCAGCAATGCCATCTGGCTCCTAAGGCTATACGTCATATTTTTATGGAATGTACAAATGCTACTGCACTTTCTGCTTCCCTTAAGGTTAATTTTTCTTACGTTATAGGAATGCCAAATATTCATTCTACAAAGTGGTTGTACATCTTTATCCACAAGCAGATATTGCCTCATTATATGTGCATTCCCTTTTCTACCTTTTTGTCTGTTTGCTTTGCGGAACTTATGGGAAATACGCAATAAAAATGTCTTTGAACACAAGCACCTTAAATCGAGTGCTACAGTGCTTTACAAACAAGTTGCTGAGTATTACTATCTCACAAACCCTATAACTAGTAATTCTATACCTATTTTTGTTTATATTAAATGGCATCCCCCGGATAGCCAATTTTTTAAGTTAAACATAGATAGATATGCATCAACAAATCTGAATAAAAATGGTATAGAAGGGTGCTTTAGGAATACCCGGGGTGATTGGATTCTTTGCAGGCCATGCTCAACATGGATCAAGTTTACAGACAAAGTTGCTTATACTACTAATGGGATTAAAATTAGCTGTTCAACACCACTTCAAGCCACTGATGGTTGAAACGGAAGCTGCATATTTACGTGATATGCTTGTTACTCCTACTATACGAAATACTAACTTGATAAATGATTGTAGGTTGTTACTCCATCATTGAGAACACCCTAAAGTACAAAGTATATTTAGGAAGCAAAATTTTATTGCAGATTGTCTAGCTAAGTATGAGGCAGCTAATATGGAGGCATATTATGTACTGTTTTTGCAATGACCCGACTCGTCGTTACGGGAGTTACCACCCTTTTTTCTCCGTTTTATACTTTAATATTTTCATTCATATGTGTTTGGAGAGTTAGAAGCAAATCAGATAGAATCCAGTTTGAAATGAGGCAATAAACCTCTTTATGGGAAGGTTAGTTTGAAAAAGTCAATCAAATATTGACTTATAAGTTAGAAGACTCGGAATGGATTTATAATGATTCTACTAGTTTTGGGGGATGATTTATGACTTAGGAGAGCAACCGGAATTGAATTTGGAAGTCCGGTGTAGAATTAGGCTTGAATTGGCTAAGGTTGGATTTTGGCGAATTCCGGATGGTAGGTGAGATTTTGATCTGAGGGTCGGAATGAAATTTTGAAAGTTGCAGTAGCTCCGTTAGGGGATTTTGGATATGCGTGTAAACGTTCAAGTCATTCGGAGGTGTTTAGGTCGGGTTTTAGATCAAATGCAAGTTTCGGAAATTTTAGAAGAACTTAGGCTTGAATCCGATATAAATTTGGTGTTTTGATGTTAGTTTTTGGTGATTTGAGAGTGAAAATAAGTTTGCATGATCATATGTGACATTTTAATATGTTCGTATGCGGTCCCGAGGAGCTCAGGTGAGTTTCGAATAGGATTGGGTTGCGTTGTGCTCGTTTTTCTTATGCTTCGACATCGTTTCTTCAAGCATAAATGATATCATATTGAACAAATAAGCTCCTATTACTGTTTTTAATGAAGAATTAGATCCGTATCGTAATTACAGACCCGTATCAAAAAGAATCATCGAATTTGGACATCGTATGAGGATTTTATGGCCATTTTACTAAGGTTGCCCAGATTTTCATGTTAATGACAAAACTGCCCCTGACTATTTGTAAATCTTAAAACCTACATATGTCCTTCATTATAAGGTCAAATTTAGTGATTCAAAGGCCTAATTTCATTAGAATGTCAAAAGGAATCCATTGGGAGCAGTAAAACGCGTGAATATTATACCTATAATGAGCAGCTCGAGTTTTCTTCCAATTTTGGAACGGGAAGAAGCTTCTGAGACGATTTTTAAGAGAGAAATCAATGGATAATCACTGGAGGTAAGTTTCTTGACTCAAAAACATGATTTTATGCTAGAATCAACACCAAAATTTCTGAAATTGGGTAGAATTTGTGAAGAACCAGGGCCTAAATCATGCAAACGAATGTTTGGGTTTTGAAAGGCCATTCGAACTCCGATTTCGATAAATTTTATATGCACGGACTCGTGGCGAGATGAGGTCCATTGGTATAGTTTTCGGAATTTTTTGAGAAGTGGGCCCGGGGCTCGGGTTTTACCAACTTCGTGAATTGTTGTGTTTTTTGAGTAATTTTGATCGGGTTATATTTCTTTGACCCGTATTTATGTTATTATTATGGATTTGACTAGATTCGACGCACGAGGCAGCAAATTTGAAGGGAAAAGATATTGCGGACGAGTCCACGGCCGGCTAGAGGTGAGTAGTTAGTGCAAATGGTAGCCCGAGGGTTCGAAATCCCGGCTTATCACATTGTGACGCTAGTAGGGCGTGGCTCGCACCCCATGGCAGGTGCGGGATTGATTATGACTAGGGATTGAGACTTGGTCCATCCCGGATATGAATAATATGTTATATGCGGTTGAAACGCACACTGTGTTAGATATATTTGTGGGCTGTAAGCCATGGTTAGGGCCTTGTGCTGACCTGTACTAACCCTAGGGGATAGATATATATGTGATAGCTTGGTTTGCTTAATCAATGATCTCAGTCCTGGTTTGAAATCACTATTATGAAATGCTAAATCACCTGTTCTTGAAAAATTAAATAAAATTTAAGTATTTTCATTATTAATGAACTGGAACCTGGAAATAAATAATTTGAATTGTTGCGTGACTCATATGCATGTGGTGGACTGAGGATGGATCGGGCTGCACGCCGTAGCAGATGATGTAAGGATCGGGTTGCACGTCGTAGCAGATGATATGATATTGCGCTTGGGCTGAAGGAGCCCCTCCGGAGTCTGTACACACCCCCAGTGAGTGCCGTCGATGTTAAACAGATCGGGCTACACATCGTAGCGGACATATGCATTGCATTGCATTTTTATCTATTGAATATCTGTGCTAATTGTGATTTGCTGTTGTTACTAGTTCGCAGGAGGTATCAGACTGTAATTTAGCTTTACTTTGTGGTATTCTGTGGATTTCCTGCTTTCAGCTATTAATATACACTTTTTACTCACCGAGTACTTAGTACTCACCCCTACTCCCTACACCTTTGTGTGCAGACTCAGGTACACGGGAGGGTTAGACGAGTACTCCAGCCTATATCATAGTTTATCCGAGTTGCTGAGATAGATGCCGGCATTTGCCGAACCTAGCTTCTCTTCTCATTTCAGTTATTACTTTATGTTCCACACTTGAGTATTTTATTCAGTATTCTATTACTATTCAGTTTTGTTTAGAGGCTCTAGACTCGTGACCCCAGATCGTTTGGGAGTGTCATTTCGTTTTTCGCACTTTTCAGTATTTAGTCATACTATTATTATTGGAGTAATTATTGACTCATATATTTTTTTTGAGTTGTCCTTTTGGGACTGGTTTCCTATTTGAAAATAGTTGTTATTCTGGATGGCCTAGCTTTAGTGTTGGGCGCTATCACGACCGGATTTGGGTCGTGTCAAGTTGGTATCAGAGCATAGGTTACTAGGCCTCGCGAGTCATGAGCCGGTTTAGTAGGCTCTCGCGGATCGATACGTAGACGTCTGTATCTATCCCTGGGAGGCTGCAGAACTTTTAGGAAACACTTCACTTTCTTGGAATTCTTATCGTGCGTATTTGATTCAGCTTGAGAAATAACTCTTGGAATTCCTTCCACACGCCTGTACACGCATGCGAGCATTCAGTAATACATCTGCATCGATGGCTAGATATTCCCCAATCGAGGAGCGAGATGTAATCTCCGTGAGTTCATGTTGGGCCAATCTGGAGGACTTGAGGCCGAATCTTCGCCTACTGCTTGAGCACTAAAGTGTTAATTATGCGAGCAAGTACTTTTAACTTATGTGTTCGGTAATGTCCTTATTATTGGGGATGGAGGTCGGATATCCACATGATAAGTAAGTTAGCGTTGTGAGGTGTATCTATGTGATCTTGGTAGTGACAAAGAAGTTTGTTGGATAATAGATGAAATTTTAAGCGGTTCGTTCCTATTGCGATCTGTTGTGTAACCCCAAGTTGCGGGCGTGGGAAGAATATTATCGTATCTCCTTGTTGGAAAGTTAAGTGCAATACGTGTGGCGATATGAGTTCAGACTCAAAAAAATAAATTGGCGGTATTTTATATGTGTTATGATTAATATAAGTGCAATGCATGTCCCCGTATCAATTTGATAATGTAAAACAGGTAGTATGGAGATTAATGTTGTTGATATACATTTTGATGTTTTGTTAAGTTGTAGTCGTGCTGTTAGGATGGTTTTGGTGATTCTCTGACAGGTGGATAGGCCTAATTACAAAGGAAACTCTACCGTAATTTTTGAAAAATTTGGGACTTAGTAAAAATTTGGACACCTAGAGTATAGGCTTAACTGTTATATGGGTGAATGCAAGAAAAGGGCAGAAGAGTTAAAATTTCTGATGATCCGTGTCTCTACAAGTTGTGAAAGAGTGAGTTTAACTTCACCATGGTATTACGACAACAATAGAGTATATGTGATGTGATATATATGGCTTCGAGCTAAGTTGGGGAGGTTGTCGTTGAATAGCTGAGTGCACGATTATGTGCTATGTTGTTTATGTCTTAAAGTATACTGGCGAACCAGTTCTGACTGTAGAAATTGAGCTGAGAATGGCACGAGTGAAGAAAAAGTTTTGACAAGATGTCAAGAGATCGAACAAGCATGAAGGAAGTTTTGATGGTTAAGATAAATTAATATCGTCTTCAGCATCACCTGAGAGCGGTGTTGTGTCCTGGTTAATGATTCTTGATCGCTCTTCAGCGTTAGTGCGACTAGTGGTTCGGAAGTGCGCCCCAGATATTGTTGTGGTAGGTTGTGGGAGTGTGTTCCACTAGAAGATTATAAAGTGTGGCAGGCAGTCACTTGACTAGTTAAAGATGTAAACCAAATATGAAGGTTATGATAGTGTCGTTAAATTGAGGAATTCATGCATAGAGGGCACGTGGCATATTGGGTTGTGAACTGGGGAGGATTACTCTGATTGTGATGGTTGTTCTTGTGTTCTATGAAGAAAATGGAAGTTATCATGGACCTTTGAAAGGTTATTAGGCCAGTTCAGTGTGATGAGGATCGGCTTGAAGTCGGTGGATAGATTTAATGTGAATAATAGTCCTATACCAGGCCAGATATGTACATTTTTTGTAACGCGGTCCTCGTGAAGGAGTAGTTAGGTTGATGTTTCTTTGTCAAATATTTTGCGTAGCGATGCATTACGCTGTGCGGGTTATGAGGTGTCTTGAGAAAATTGCTATATGTTAAGAATCCACGTAGGAATGACGTTATACGAGCATCTTGGCTTTTAAAATTCCAATTGTACATCGCACCTCAGTTGTGCTTGAGTTTTGTAGTTTATAACGTTAAATATCCCTTAGGGATGATATCATGCACTTAGCATACGTATGACTGATAGCCGGTATTATGTTGTAATGAGCAAATTTGGCTCGATGTGCATCTCCTTATGTCAGATCTATGTGTGGATCGTGTGGCACGCCGCCATAGGTATGCTATCTGGAGCGGGTTGCACGCTGCAATAGTGTGATATCGAGTATAGTTTTCTATATGCTGTCTTTGTATGCCCTGCTTCCTATTTTCCAAAGAATGTTTGTGTTAGTGCATATGATTGATAATTCCTTCCAGAGCTTGTTTTCTTTAGTACCGCATTGTAATTGGTAGCTTATTGGCACATTGGGGGCATCATATGCGACATTTAATTATGCTTGGAGTGGCTTATTGCCCGAGCAGTTCGTACTGGGTAAGACGAGATCATTGAATTCGAGATAAGTGTAATCTGAGTATATGAAGTAAAGTAAAGAGCTAAGACCATTGTTTGGTTCATAATAAGGTGATAGTTCTTGCCAAGAGTATAAAAAATTGATGAATTGTTGCCCCGATAGTGGCTAAGAATGTATACAGATCTCATCTGTCGTATCAGTATTGTAAGAATTTGCACAAGGCATGTGTATGTCATGCAGAGCATGGAATGTGTAGTGATTCATTCTAAGCAATTAGATGAGAGAGCTTCAAATGATTAGGGAAGATAGTATTACTAAGTGGAAGTGACTTGACGCGAGTATGTGTTTAAAAAAAATGGGCAATGTGATTAAGTTAATAGCTCCTCGGTAGTGTTGCAGCATTTTTGTGATAGATCGATTTTTGGGTATTTGAATTGCTGATTGCTCAAGGAAATTTTTAGATATCTCTCGTTAAATGAATGGATACTTGATAAATGATGTATACTTACGGTGGAAACTGTATCAGGTATGATGATTTGTGTGTTATGTGGAGTTATGATATACATGCTATGTTGTGGTGGCTGATTTTCATAAGCTGGTATGTTATATTGTGGATGCGATATTGGAAGTCGGACTGGTTATCGTAGTGGCGGGTGATTTGAAACTACTGTATTAGGGGCTACGCCAGAAATGCCATGGGTTAAGTTGTGAAGTGCATTAGAATATGTTTTAGCAGAATGATTAATATTTCAAAGAACCAGCGGACAACTGGGAAGGAGTACTTTCTTAATTGGACATTTTTGATAGATATAGGTGCAGAGGTTGATATCTTTGATCCCGTCCCATTATCGAGGGACTTTTTGGATGTGTTTCGTATGGCCGGGCATGTAACCGGGTGATATTGTGGATTTTGGTATTATTTGGTGCCTTCGGTAGGAGTTAGTGAAGTGGAAGAAACATTTTCAGGCTTCTTGGTACTGAATTCGTTGGCAGGCCGATATGGCTACGTATTTAGCTTGGTTAACCCTGAGTTGTTTTTCGATGTTGTAAGACATTGTGATTTGCTAGTTATGGGCTTCTTTGTTTCACCGTGGGTGTAATGAATTGCGTTAGTTTCTGACATCAAATGTGCGTGGTTGTTGATTTTGAGCATAGCGGCTTGAGGTGGTTCAGGTGTAATGGTGTTGGGATATGATCACGCATTGTAACGAGGCAACGGAAGTTATGACCTTTCGGAGTAGATTTGGGCATTCTATTTCTATGATGTGAGATGGGGTCTCAACCTTGTATTGTAATGGCATTGATGAGCTTGAGCTACAGCTCTTTCGTTTGAGTCATTTGTCATGATTTGAGTGTGTTCAGATCATTTTTTACTGGTGCGTGTATTATGCAAGAGTGACTTAGACTTGTATTGAGGTATCATATCATCAGAGTGGTATTGGATTCAAGGTGATTGTTGGGTTCATTAATGAATACAGACGGATTTGATTTCAGCTTGTGTGAGCACGTGATTTTTGC
Organism: Nicotiana noctiflora; assembly: GCA_032618575.1. Taxonomy (NCBI): domain Eukaryota; kingdom Viridiplantae; phylum Streptophyta; class Magnoliopsida; order Solanales; family Solanaceae; genus Nicotiana; species Nicotiana noctiflora. The sequence continues at coordinate 58,877 of JASVEL010004729.1, read as the reverse complement.
CCTAAGCAATAAATTCCAAAATTAAAATAAATAATATTTTTGGTTGCAATTACATGTTTTGATTGAAATTAGATACATTTGTGTGATTGAATAATTAAAGATTAAAACTAGAAAATTAAAAAAATATGTTAAACACATGCATTTTGAATTAAGTAGTTAAAAAAGAAAAATTAACAAAAAAGAGCATTAATAGCGGAAATTAAGGAAAAAATAGTAGAAAATTGTCAAAAAATATTAGAAAATTAGTGGAAGTAGGAAATTGATTAATTTAAATAATACAAAAATAAAAAAATGAAATACAAAGAAAATACCACAAAAAATATTTAAACACAAGGAAAATACACAAAAATACAAGATTGGGCTAAGAATTTCAAATGTACTAGCCCAATACATAATGGCCCAAAAGATCCGGTCCAATTGATTTAAATCAAAACAATCTCAGCCGTTCATCCATTTAAATCACATGGCTGAGGATTTATCCAGAGATTATTAATTAATTAAATCCAAGATTGAATCTGAACCGTCCAAACCTTAAGATCTAACGGATGAAATTTGTCTCTCATTTAAGGAGACGACATCGTTTAATGTAAGATGATCCTGGCCGTTGATCTTGATTGATCCAATGGCCAAGGACCAGTCAACCTTGGTGGGTATTTAAACCCCGTCTCTAAGAGAGACCGGCCATTTCACCACTTACCCTAACCCTAGCCGCCCCTTTTCCTATCTTCTTCTCTCTTCATCTTCTCCTTCAAGCCCTCTGCCGGCCATGGAGACTGTCCACCTCCACGGCATTCTCCGGCCAACCCTCAACCCCAGACCTCTCTTTTCCCTATCCTCTACCACAAACCACCACAAAACTCCCAAGAAAACCTGGAAAACCTAGCTTCTTGAAACTCCGGTCATCGGAGTTCATCTCCGGTGACCAAATCTATGAGAACATCCTCCAAATTAACACCAAAGAACCCCCGTCCCTTGATCTATCGATCTATCACCCTATCTAAACCACCTCCCTCGAATGTTACCACATCTTCTCGAATATTCGAAAGAAGGTCGCCGGAACCCTAACTCCGGCGACTCAAACAGACCACTACCCAAAATCCTATCTTTTCTTACCTCTAATACTCATCCCCTAACCAAAAGACTTCAAAGCTGAAGTCTTGAGTCTGAAATAAGAAAACCAGAAGAAAGAAAATAAGAAAAATAAAAGAAAAACTGGAAAAAAAGGAAACAAAAAAGAAAAAGAAAAGAAATAAGGAAGCTCAGGAGTCAGATCCTGCGAGCTAAGTCACCCCTTCCCTTTCTTGCTTATTTTTTCTTTGATTTCTGTTGTCTTTGTTTTATTCTATGTTTCTAGTATGTTTTTAGTATGTTAGCCGTATAAACAACTGCATGATAGATTAGGGTTTATATCTTTGAAAAATCTTTGTTTATTCTGTCTCTCTGTTAAAGATCTGTCTATCTTCGATTAATCCTTCTTCATGTCTACTATCATGTTTTTTATTTAGATTTTTGCATGTTTAGATCATGTTATTATCTTCTTTCATTCTGTTTGAGCCATGCTTTCTTCTAAAACTTCTTTTATGAGTTTTACCCGTCTGTGCTTGGTCAAGAACATGTTAAACATGACTTGGGTTTTTAGTAGTCCTCTAAGTATAAGAGAGTTCTGAGTATGCTTGCTTCATGATTAATTGATACACTGTGTTATGGAATCTGAATTATAAGTCTTTGATTGAAATTCAACAATATTCAATCTCTTCTCTGAGTTTTGGTTAAAAGATGAGTAACTTTGGTTTCATGGCTATGTGTGCAATTTTGTGTGAAAATGGCTATGTTTGCAACAGTTTTGTGTTAAGATGATTACTGTTAATACTTATTATGCCTAGGTGGAATTGGTTATAGCTGCAGTAGTGTATAAACTTAAAAGTGGTTAAAATTGAAAGCATTTCAAGTAGTTAAAATTGAAAACATGTTAAGTAGTTTAAAATGGGTTAAAATTGAAAACCAAAAAAAAAGGTTATAAGTGAAATGAATAACAAAGAGTGGTCAGTTTTGCAACTGACCAACTCTGATAGTCTTGACACACTGGCTAAATGTTAAATAGGCCAAGTGTGTAATAAAAGTGGCTTAAGTATAATAGGTTAGGCTTGCAAGGCCCAATTGACCCATGTTCACTAGTGGCTAGACTTGCAAAGTCTTAGCGAGCCTGTGTTCATTAATAGGCCCAAATTGCAAGGCTAAGTCCAAACTTTGGACTAGCTAAGTCTTAAATAGGTTAGTTCTGAATAATTAAGCAGGCTAGTCCTGCAAATTAGCTGAAGTCATAGAAAATGAAACAAAAGTGGCTAAAATTGAAATAAATTTGAAGTCTAATCTGGCCAAGTCTTAAATATTAGTATAAACACTAGCCATTAGTTAAATAAGAGCTGAATATAGGGAAACCTGACCTGGACAGGTCGGGTAATTAGTAAATTCCCTTAAGGGCATATAGGGAATAGAAAATGGCAAAGTTGTGGATATAATAGAGCATATAGGGATACATAAGACATTTAGGCTCCCGATTTCCGCAATTTTGCACAAAATTGAGGGTACATTGGTCTTAAAGAAAAGGTAACTTAGTGAATAACACTAATAAGTAGGGGCACACTAGTAAAAGCCCCAAAAAGGAATCAAATAGAACCTTCCAGCACATGCTGGAAGGCATCTCATAACAGAAAATGGGACTGAAGTGTAAGATTTGGTAAAAAAAGAAGGGGATGGAACTAGAAATACTTTCTATCTTTTTCCCCCAAAAATTTCACCACTTCCCACCTATAAATACCCCCATTTAGAGCCTGTTTAAGGGCTAGATTTTGGAAATCAAAATTTTCAGAGAAATTTCACAACAATATCGTAGATAGCTGACTGTGTTTGTTTCTGTTTGGAGTTCATATTGAAAGTTGTTTGGATTCCTATTATTCACTGGGTTTCTATTGTTGTTGCTGTGTTATCTCATTTGCTCGTTTGGGGATTCATTCTAGCCATTGTTGCATTGCTTGTGTTGACTCTAACTGCTGTACCTATTCCATCCCTTAGAACTCATTGAATCTCTTTGCTGAATCAGGTACACATCCTTGTGCAGACTATGTAATTTGAAGCTATGATGATGAAATGAAGTTGCAAGTTTAGAGCATTTCGTTATTTACATCTCTGTTGTCATAGCTGTTTAAGTAGGTTGAATTTGTAATTCATTAGGATATTGTGTGTATATGTAGAAGCTAAAACGAAACAATGTAATAAGTAGTAAGTAGAGGTAATGCAGTTATAGTAGCTAAAATCACTTAGTTAATGTCACGCCCCAAATCGGGAACATGACCGGCGCCTGACCGGGTTTCCCCAGTCAAGCGGACCTGGGTGCCTTTCATTCCCACGCGTTACCCCCGTGTTGATTGTTTCTCATTAACCAAATATCTTACTAACCATGAATGATTTCACATTAAACAAATAAAACCATACGAGTGATTCATTAACAAGTTTACAGTTTTTACAACGCCCGACATAACATAATGTATACATAAGACTGGAGTCCCACAGTTTACATGTCTACAGAGCCTCTAGGATACAAAAAGGGGAATACAATACTTGCCGGTAACAAGGCTCCAGCTATACCTTACAAAACCAAAATGAAATCTAAACAAAAGTGGCATGAACCACACAGGGCCCCAAGGAAGAAAGGGGCTCACCAAAACGGGCAGTGGAAGGAGAAGGATACTACTGCCGATGAGCTGAAGTGCCCGCTACTGATCCACCTACAATCATAACACGAATGTAGCGTCCCCGGCAAAAGGGACGTCAGTACACTTGAATTGTACTGGTATGTATGGACAAACTTTGTCCCAAGTAAACTCAAGCCATTGAATTACATCAACAATTAATTAAACCAGCCAACCATGTTTCCACATTTTCCTCATTTCAAATAATTCTCAACACAAAGCACTTTCTACGATCAACCAATTTAACAATAACCAATCAATCACGTAAAGCACAAGTAGTCAAACAAAGGGGCAATCGGTGCCCCACAGGTTGCAAACTCTCCTGCTGTCTCCTTTCACAATTTCACATTATTGATTTTTGTATCAATTTTCAATAGCGATTTCGATCGCTTTCCATCCTTATTGCCCCCGACCACCCTTATTACCTCGGCCACCCTTATCACCCCAACCCACACCTTATTTCCTCACGTTGCGGCGCGCAACACGACCCCGCCTTACAGTTTAAAACACAACAAATTTCAAACAACAGATAAGGTACTACACACAATTTCAACAAGTTCAAATAAGCAACTTGCACATTGTTTCATGTTCTCAATTATTTTTCAAACCAATATCACAACCATGTTACAATATTTCCACAATTCAAGTGTTTCATCTCTTTCTACAATAAACCAATTCTCAAGTGTTTCGTTTGTTTTCCACAAGGTGCCATATAGGCCATCATAACCATTATTCATTATTCTTTACCCAATTCAACTCTCATTTACCTTTCAGTTCATATTCCATATTACATCACTCATAGTTCAACAACAACTTTTGAAATATCCAACAACAATATCAAGAATTTCACACAATTTGTCAAATTAACACGAACCAAACAAGTTTCACACATGTAGGCGATTTCACAAGAATCAAAATTAGCCATACATACCTGGTGATGATTTTTCTTCCTACTTTATGCTTACCCAAGATATCCTACTCTTGCCAACCTTGTTCTTGAAGACTCTTACTTCTACGCACTTCTTTTTACTAGAAATCAAGTTCAATAATCATGCATGAGTGTAAAAATTCTATTTTCAAAAGCTATTATATGCAAACCTCTCTTTACCCAATTTAAAACTGAAAATCAAAGAAAATAGTTAGGGTTTTTACCTTGAAAAGATTTGGGAAGTTGAATCCTTGCCCTAGGATCCTTTGAACTAAGATGGTTGGAACAATCTTTGAAGATGAAAGATTTCTCTCTAAAAACCCTCTCTTCTCTCTCTAATTTTGGTAAGATGATATGATAAAATGAAGAAGAAAGGTGTTATATTAAAGAAGAGATCGGGTCAAAATGTCACAAAAATCTGGGCCGGGGCGAATCTGCGGTGCACTTTGCGACCGCAGAATCAACATGCGGTCCGCATAGTGACCGCAGAATGGCCTCAAAATGACTCGAGTTCTGTTACAGAATGCGACCGATATGCGGTCCGCATTCTTGATCTGCTGTCGCAAAGTGCACCGCAGATTCACTATGCGATCGCATATCGACCGCATTTTCAACACGATTTTTGGGAGACTTTCTGGAATGTTTTGCGGCAAGAATGCGGTCCGCATATCAGGTTTGCGGTCGCATTCTTGACCGCATATTTGACACTTTTTGGAAAAATTAATTCTCTACATTTTTGAAACTTAAATCACTACCAAGGGTCCGAACCACGGCGAGCTTGCGAGCCGCGAAGAATTCTACGCATTCCTAACACATTATTCGGACCATGACACTATAGCTACTAGGTTTTATGCACAAAATATTTTACGGGGCCTTACATCCTCCTCCCCTTAAGATCATTCGTCCTCGAATGAGGATTTTGAAATAAATGAGTTGGTTTTGAAAGACATGATATGCAACCATCAAAATTTTGACTAACTCTTATATTTTAGAAAAATTTCGCCGGAGTTTCCTTTGTATTATGGACATATCCACCTGTCAGAGGGCCCCCGAAACACATTACCAAACAACAATACACAAATACAACATTTCCCACAACTGGTATACACTTTCTTACCTCAACGAATGCACATATTCTAACACATTGTTACAATTGCACATGAATTAGTCACTTTAATGAATTGTTACCTTATTTAACCATTTTAACACACCATGTACACTTAACAAACCATTACCAATCTACACTTACTATTAGTTGTTTATTTAACACGTAAATATTTATAAGGCTTTCATTTATCAAGAACGGTTCAAGTGACCCAAGATAACAACACATTTAACTCATTACAAAATGAAGGGGACTTTACTAATACTAAGAGGGAAACAACTTAGACAAGATGACAGTTACTAGGAGTAGAAGGGTCACCTAATTTCTTCTAGGCTTGATCAAACAAATGGGGGTACTTTTCTTTCATCTCTTTTTCGGCTTCCCACGTGGCCTCCTCAACTTGTTGACTTCGCCACAATACTTTAACAGAGGCAACTTCCTTATTTCTCAACTTACGTACTTGCCTATCAAGAATGGCAACTGGAACTTCTTCATATGACAAATCTTCATTAACCTCTATAGCTTCGACTGGCATGATGGTGGATGGATCTCCAATCACTTTCTTCAACATGGACACATGGAATACCGGATGCACTGATGACATCTCAGGAGGCAACTCTAGCTTATAAGCAACTTGTCCAATCCTTTGAATGATCCGATATGGCCCGACATACCTAGGACTCAATTTCCCTTTCTTTCCAAATCGCATGACTCCCTTCATAGGAGATACCCTCAAGAACACCCAATCATCGACTTGAAACTCCAAATCCCTTCGACGAACGTCTGCATAGGATTTTTGACGACTCTGTGCTGTTTTCATTCTCTCCTGAATAACTTTGACCTTTTCCATAGCTTCGTACACCATATCTGGCCCTAGCAATTCCGCTTCACCTACCTCAAACCACCCGATTGGCGACCTACATCTTCTCCCGTACAATGCCTCAAATGGGTCCATCTGAATGCTAGCATGATAGCTATTATTGTAAGCAAATTCTATCAGTGGCAAGTGTTCATCCCAATTACCTTTAAAATCTAAGACACAAGCCCGTAACATATCTTCAAGTGTCTGAATGGTCCGCTCGGCCTGACCGTCGGTCTGCGGATGGAAAGCTGTGCTGAGATTCACCTGAGTTCCCAAACCTTGCTGAAACTTCTTCCAAAAGTTAGCGGTGAACTGAGCCCCGCGATCTGAGATGATAGAAAGTGGAGTGCCATGAAGTCTTACTATCTCCTTGATGTACAATCTTGCATATTGCTCCGCAGTATCAGTGGACTTGACAGGCAGGAAGTGAGCTGATTTGGTGAGTCGATCCACTATCACCCATATTGAGTCAAACTTACGCCGAGTGCGAGGTAACCCTACCACGAAATCCATATTGATCATCTCCCATTTCCACCTTGGTATTTCTATAAGCTGAGTTAATCCACCAGGCCGTTGATGCTCGGCCTTCACTTGTTGACAGTTCGGACATTTAGCTACAAAGCTTGCTACATCCCTTTTCATACCGTTCCACCAATAAATCTCCTTAAGGTCATGATACATTTTCGTGGAACCTGGGTGTACCGAATACCTGGAAATATGAGCCTCTGCCATTACCCTTTCCCGAAGCTCGTCCACATCCGAAACACATAGCCTATCTTGACACCGCAATACACCATCTTCGCTGCTGAGTACAAATGCTGAGGTCTTGTTATTTATGACTGCTTCCTTTACCCGAACCAATGCTGGATCCATGAACTGTTTTTCCTTGATTTCCGCGACCAATGATGATTCTGCTCCATTATGCACCAAAATATCCTCCTCGTCTGACGCCGAGATACGAACCCCCAAACTGGCTAATTGGTAAACCTCTCGAGCCAGGGGTCTCTGATCCACGCCCAAATGAGCCAAACTACCCATGGATTTTCGACTAAGTGCGTCGGCTACCACATTTGCCTTTCCTGGATGGTACAATATGTTCATATCATAGTCCTTGAGCAATTCTAACCACCGCCGCTGTCTCGGATTTAGCTCCTTCTGCTTGAACAAATACTAGAGGCTCTTGTGGTCTGAAAACACATCTACATGAACTCCATAAAGATAGTGCCGCCATATTTTCAAAGCAAACACAACAGCCGCAAGCTCCAAATCATGCGTCGGATAATTCTTCTCGTGATTCTTGAGTTGCCTGGAAGCGTAAGATATGACTTTCCCGTGCTGCATCAATACACATCCCAAACCAACCCTGGAGGCATCACAATAAACCACAAATCCCTCTGTGCCTTCTGGCAAGGCCAATACTGGTGGTGCCGAGGTCAATCTTGACTTCAATTCCTGGAAACTTTTCTCACATGCTTCGAACCACTGGAACTTAACTGCCTTCTGCGTCAGTTTTGTCAATGGGGAAGCGAGGGTTGAGAATCCCTCTACAAACCTCCGATAGTACCTTGCCAAACCCAAGAAGCTACGTATCTCTGTCGGGGTCGTGGGTCTAGGCCAATCTTTCACTGCCGCAATCTTTTGAGGATCCACCTGAATTCCCTCACTGGAAATAACATGCCCTAGAAAGGCTACGGACTCCAACCAAAACTCACATTTTGAGAACTTGGCATACAATTGATGCTGATGAAGGGTCTGCAATGCAGCTCCGAGGTGAATGGCATGATCTTCTCCGCTCCGAGAGTAGATGAGGATGTCGTCAATGAATACAATTACAAAGGAATCTAGGAATGGCTTGAAAACCCGATTCATAAGGTCCATGAAAACTGCTGGGGCATTGGTTAGCCCAAAAGACATGACCAAAAACTCGAAGTGACCATAACGAGTTCTGAAGGCGGTCTTTGGAATATCCTGCTCCCTGATTTTTAACTGGTGGTACCCGGACCGTAAATCAATTTTTGAGAAGAACTTCGCTCCTTGCAATTGGTCAAACAGATCATCCACTCGAGGCAAAGGATATTTATTCTCGATGGTGACTTTGTTGAGCTGCCGATAATCAATACACATTCGAAGTGACCCATCCTTCTTCCTGACAAAGAGAACCGGAGCACCCCATGGCGACACACTCGGTCGTATGAACCCTTTCTCTAATAAATCCCTCAGCTGCTCCTTTAACTCCCTTAACTCTGCTGGCGCCATTCTGTATGGTGGAATGGATATTGGCTGAGTATCCGGCAATACATCGATCCCAAAGTCAATCTCCCTATCCGGCGGAATGCCCGGAAGCTCATCTGGAAACACTTCAGGAAATTCATTCACAATTGGCACGGACTCGAGGGTAGGCACATCTGAGGTGGTGTCCGTTACCCGAACCATGTGATAGATACACCCTTTCTTAATCATCTTCGAAGCCTTAAGGTAGGAAATAAACCTACCCCTTGGCACTACACCATTTCCTCTCCATTCAATAATTGGCTCGTTAGGGAACTCGAGCCTCATAACTCTCGTTCGACAGCCAAGTTTGGCAAAGCACGAATAGAGCCAATCCATCCCCATAATTACATCAAAATCTACCATCCCAAGCTCAATAAGATCGGCTGTGGTATCACGACCACCTACCGTAACAACACAATTCCTATAGACTCGTGAGGCTGTAATAGAATCACCAATAGGAGTCGACACAGAGAACGGCTCATGAAGCTGTTCGGGTTCTATCCCAAAACTTGAAGCAATGAATGGAGTAACATAAGACAAGGAGGACCCTGGATCAATAAAGGCATAGCAATCAATAGTCTGAACAGACATGATACCTGTAACAACATCTGGAGAAGCCTCGGCATTTTGGCGGCCACTCAATGCATAGAATCGGCTAGGTCCACCCCTACCCCGAGCTCCACCCCTAGCTGCACCACGCCCCGCTGATGCTGGAGTACGCGCTGATGATGTAGCAGCTGAAGAACCGGATGACTGAGCAGATCCCCTACCTATACCCTGACGGGGTGCACGACAGTCTCGTTGAATGTGACCTCTCACCCCGCACCCGAAGCACACCGGAAGGTCAAGGTAGCAAGTCTCTGTATGAAATCTCCCACACTTGGGGCATGTAGGTCTCCCCTGCTGCTGGGATCTCACCCCAGGACGACCAGACTGACGAGACCTCCTGCTGTCTGAACCAGGTCTCGAGTAACTGCCCTGCCGATGACTGTGCACGGATGGCGGTGCACTCACGGAGGACTGAGCATATGACTGGGATGGCCCTGATGACCCTTTCCCTGGAAGTGATCTCCCTGAATGACCCATTGACCGGGCCCTGCCGCTACTTTCTCTTTCTGCACGAATCTTCAATTTCCTGGCCTCTGTGGCCTGAGCAAACCCCACAATCCTCCCATAGTTCATGTCTGAGTGCAAAGCTGCCGTGGCGGCCTCATTCACTACCAAAGGGCTAAGGCCCTGAACAAACCGTCGAACCCGGGCATCCATGGTCGACACTAAATGAGGAGCGTACTTGGACAACCTTACGAACTCCATGTGATACTCCCAAACACTCATACTGCCCTGTTTGAGAACTGCCATTGCCTCAGCAGGTAAGAAGTGGTCCATAAATGCATCCACGAACTCATCCCATCTGGCCGGAGGGCTCCCTTCCTCACGGGAATCCTCCCACATTTCGAACCATGAACGTGCCGCTCCTTTCAGCCTGTAAGAGGCCAACTCTACCCCCTCTATATCTGTAGCCTTCATCACTCGAGGGTCTTGTATATCTCATCGAGGAATTCCTGTGGGTCAGCCTCCGGATCGGTACCTGAGAATTCTCGAGGGGCCAATCGCAAGAACCGGTGGACTCCGGAGCCAAAGGAATCTCCCCGTCCGCCGGAGGATGCAGGGCATCATGGGATCTCCGGTCCGGGCAGCCACTAATCGTGTTAACATATGAATGGCTCCCCAAGATCTTCATTAGAGATACCGGAGCCCGAAGCAGGACTGTATCTGAGTCCGGAACACCGGCAGGAGGAATGGTGGCATCCTCTGGCCGCAGCCGGAATAGGGACACTTGGGTTTTGAACAGTTGGGCCAGGCAAATTCGGGATCGGTGGGTCATTCTCTCCCACTGCATCGGGTACATGATTAACAACCACACTTGGGCCCGCATTGGCCCTAAGGCCGAGTCTAGCCTTCTTCTTAGGTGCCATATTCTGAAAATTTGGGAACAAGGCGCGAATTAGACACGGATATTTCCACATTGCACTTTACCGCACGATATAGATTAACAAAGAAGTAGGTAAATTCCTAAATGCCCGTGTAGCCCCTACTTATATGATGTGGTCGACAACACACCTATAAGAAGGGCACTACTAGACACGGCTCCGAGACATCCTAGGACACTTTAAAAACCATAGGCTCTGATACCAAGTCCTTGTCACGCCCCAAATCGGGGAACATGACCGGCGCCTGACCGGGTTGCCCCAGTCAAGCGGACCTGGGTGCCTTTCATTCCCACGCGTTACCCCCGTGTTGATTGTTTCTCATTAACCAAATATCTTACTAACCATGAATGATTTCACATTAAACAAATAAAACCATACGAGTGATTCATTAACAAGTTTGCAGTTTTTACAACGCCCGACATAACATAATGTATACATAAGACCGGAGTCCCACAGTTTACATGTCTACAGAGCCTCTAGGATACAAAAAAAGGAATACAATACTTGCCGGTAACAAGGCTCCGACTATACCTTACAAAACCAAAATGAAATCTAAACAAAAGTGGCATGAACCACACAGGGCCCCGAGGAAGAAAGGGGCTCACCAAAACGGGCAATGGAAGGAGAAGGATACTACTGCCGATGAGCTGAAGTGCCTGCTACTGATCCACCTACAATCATAACACGAATGTAGCGCCCCCGGCAAAAGGGACGCCAGTACACTTGAATTGTACTGGTATGTATGGACAAACTTTGTCCCAAGTAAACTCAAGCCATTGAATTACATCAACAATTAATTAAGCCAGCCAACCATGTTTCCACATTTTCCTCATTTCAAATAATTCTCAACACAAAGCACTTTCTACGATCAACCAATTTAACAATAACCAATCAATCACGTAAAGCACAAGTAGTCAAACAAAGGGGCAATCGGTGCCCCACAGGTTGCAAACTCTCCTGCTCTGTCTCCTTTCACAATTTCACATTATTGATTTTTGTATCAATTTTCAATAGCGATTTCGATCGCTTTCCATCCTTATTGCCCCCGACCACCCTTATTACCTCGGCCACCCTTATCACCCCAACCCACACCTTATTTCCTCACGTTGCGGCGCGCAACACGACCCCGCCTTACAGTTTAAAACACAACAAATTTCAAACAACAGATAAGGTACTACACACAATTTCAACAAGTTCAAATAAGCAACTTGCACATTGTTTCATGTTCTCAATTATTTTTCAAACCAATATCACAACCATGTTACAATATTTCCACAATTCAAGTGTTTCATCTCTTTCTACAATAAACCAATTCTCAAGTGTTTCGTTTGTTTTCCACAAGGTGCCATATAGGCCATCATAACCATTATTCATTATTCTTTACCCAATTCAACTCTCATTTACCTTTCGGTTCATATTCCATATTACATCACTCATAGTTCAACAACAACTTTGAAATATCCAACAACAATATCAAGAATTTCACACAATTTGTCAAATTAACACGAACCAAACAAGTTTCACACATGTAGGCGATTTCACAAGAATCAAAATTAGCCATACATACCTGGTGATGAGTTTTCTTCCTACTTTATGCTTACCCAAGATATCCTACTCTTGCCAACCTTGTTCTTGAAGACTCTTACTTCTACTCACTTCTTTTACTAGAAATCAAGTTCAATAATCATGCATGAGTGTAAAAATTCTATTTTCAAAAGCTATTATATGCAAACCTCTCTTTACCCAATTTAAAACTGAAAATCAAAGAAAATAGTTAGGGTTTTTACCTTGAAAAGATTTGGGGAAGTTGAATCTTTGCCCTAGAATCCTTTGAACTAAGATGGTTGGAACAATCTTTGAAGATGAAAGATTTCTCTCTCTAAAAACCCTCTCTTCTCTCTCTAATTTTGGTAAGATGATATGATAAAATGAAGAAGAAAGGTGTTATATTAAAGAAGAGATCGGGTCAAAATGTCACAAAAATCTGGGCCGGGGTCAATTATGCGGTGCACTATGCGACCGCAGAATCAACATGCGGTCCGCATAGTGACCGCAGAATGGCCTCAAAATGACTCGAGTTCTAATACAGAACGCGACCGATATGCGGTCCGCATTCTTGATCTGCGGTCGCAAAGTGCACCGCAGATTCACTATGCGATCGCATATCGACCGCATTTTCAACACGATTTTTGGGAGACTTTCTGGAATGTTTTGCGGCAAGAATGCGGTCCGCATATCAGGTTTGCGGTCGCATTCTTGACCGCATATTTGACACTTTTCGGAAAAATTAATTCTCTACATTTTTGAAACTTAAATCACTACCAAGGGTCCGAACCGCGGCGAGCAAGCTCGCCGCGAAGAATTCTACGCATTCCTAACACATTATTCGGACCATGACACTATAGCTACTAGGTTTTATGCACAAAAATTTTACTGGGCCTTACATCCTCCCCCCTTAAGATCATTCGTCCTCGAATGAGGATTTTGAAATAAATGAGTTGGTTTTGAAAGACATGATATGCAACCATCAAAATTTTGACTAACTCTTATATTTTAGAAAAATTTCGCCGGAGTTTCCTTTGTATTATGGACATATCCACCTGTCAGAGGGCCCCCGAAACACATTACCAAACAACAATACACAAATACAACAATTTTCACAACTGGTATACACTTTCTTACCTCAACGAATGCACATATTCTATCACATTGTTACAATTGCACATAAACTAGTCACTTCAATGAATTCTTACCTTATTTAACCATTTTAACACACCATGTACACTTAACAAACCATTACCAATCTACACTTACTATTAGTTGTTTATTTAACACGTAAATATTTATAAGGCTTTCATTTATCAAGAACGGTTCAAGTGACCCAAGGTAACAACACATTTAACTCATTACAAAATGAAGGAGACTTTACTAATACTAAGAGGGAAACAACTTAGACAAGATGACAATTACTAGGAGTAGGAGGGTCACCTAATTTCTTCTAGGCTTGATCAAACAAATGGGGGTACTTTTCCTTCATCTCTTTTTCTGTTTCCCATGTGGCCTCCTCAACTTGTTGACTTCGCCACAATACTTTAACAGAGGCAACTTCCTTATTTCTCAACTTACTGACTTGCCTATCAAGAATGGCAACTGGAACTTCTTCATATGACAAATCTTCATTAACCTCTATAGCTTCGACTGGCATGATGGTGGATGGATCTCCAATCACTTTCTTCAACATGGACACATGGAATACCGGATGCACCGATGACATCTCAGGAGGCAACTCTAGCCTATAAGCAACTTGACCAATCCTTTGAACGATCCGATATGGCCCGACATACCTAGGACTCAATTTTCCTTTCTTTCCAAATCGCATGACTCCCTTCATAGGAGATACCCTCAAGAACACCCAATCATCGACTTGAAACTCCAAATCCCTTCGGCGAACGTCCGCATAGGATTTTTGACGACTCTGTGCTGTTTTCATTCTCTGCTGAATAACCTTGACCTTTTCCATAGCTTCGTACACCATATCTGGCCCTAGCAATTCCGCTTCACCTACCTCAAACCACCCGAATGGCGACCTACATCTTCTCCCGTACAATGCCTCAAATGGGGCCATCTGAATGCTAGCATGATAGCTATTATTGTAAGCAAATTCTATCAATGGCAAGTGTTCATCCCAATTACCTTTAAAATCTAAGACACAAGCCCGTAACATATCTTCAAGCGTCTGAATGGTCCGCTCGGCCTGGCCGTCGGTCTGCGGATGGAAAGCTGTGCTGAGATTCACCTGAGTTCCCAAACCTTGCTGAAACTTCTTCCAAAAGTTAGCTGTGAACCGAGCCCCGCGATCCGAGATAATAGAAAGTGGAGTGCCATGAAGTCTTACTATCTCCTTGATGTACAATCTTGCATATTGCTCCGCAGTATCAGTGGACTTGACAGGCAGGAAGTGAGCTGATTTGGTGAGTCGATCCACTATCACCCATATTGAGTCAAACTTACGCCGAGTGCGAGGTAACCCTACCACGAAATCCATATTGATCATCTCCCATTTCCACCTTGGTATTTCTATAAGCTGAGTTAATCCACCAGGTCGTTGATGCTCGGCCTTCACTTGTTGACAGTTCGGACATTTAGCTACAAAGCTTGCTACATCCCTTTTCATACCGTTCCACCAATAAATCTCCTTAAGGTCATGATACATTTTCGTGGAACACGGGTGTACCGAATACCTGGAAATATGAGCCTCTGCCATTACCCTTTCCCGAAGCTCGTCCACATCCGAAACACATAGCCTATCTTGACACCGCAATACACCATCTTCGCTGCTGAGTACAAATGCTGAGGTCTTGTTATTCATGACTGCTTCCTTTACCCGAACCAATGCTGGATCCATGAACCGTTTTTCCTTGATTTCCGCGACCAATGATGATTCTGCTCCATTATGCACCAAGATATCCCCCTCGGCTGACGCCGAGATACGAACCCCCAAACTGGCTAATTGGTAAACCTCTCGAGCCAGGGGTCTCCGATCCACACCCAAATGAGCCAAACTACCCATGGATTTTCGACTAAGAGCGTCGGCTACCACATTTGCCTTTCCCCTGGATGGTACAATATGTTCATATCATAGTCCTTGAGCAATTCTAACCACCGCCGCTGTCTCAGATTCAACTCCTTCTGCTTGAACAAATACTGGAGGCTCTTGTGGTCTGAAAACACATCTACATGAACTCCATAAAGATAGTGCCGCCATATTTTCAAAGCAAACACAACAACTGCAAGCTCCAAATCATGCGTCGGATAATTCTTCTCGTGATTCTTCAGTTGCCTGGAAGCGTAAGATATGACTTTCCCGTGCTGCATCAATACACATCCCAAACCAACCCTGGAGGCATCACAATAAACCACAAATCCCTCTGTGCCTTCTGGCAAGGCCAATACTGGTGCCGAGGTCAATCTTGACTTCAATTCCCGGAAACCTTTCTCACATGCTTCGGACCACTGGATCAATGCCTTCTGCGTCAGTTTTGTCAATGGGGAAGCGAGGGTTGAGAATCCCTCTACAAACCTCCGATAGTACCTTGCCAAACCCAAGAAGCTACGTATCTCTGTCGGGGTCGTGGGTCTAGGCCAATCTTTCACTGCCGCAATCTTTTGAGGATCCACCTGAATTCCCTCACTGGAAATAACATGCCCTAGAAAGGCTATGGACTTCAACCAAAACTCACATTTTGAGAACTTGGCATACAATTGATGTCGAAGAAGGGTCTGCAACGCTGCTCTGAGGTGAACGGCATGATCTTCTCTGCTCCGAGAGTAGATGAGGATGTCGTCAATGAATACAATCACAAAGGAATCTAGGAATGGCTTGAAAACACGATTCATAAGGTCCATGAAAGATGCTGGGGCATTGGTTAGCCCAAAAGACATGACCAAAAACTCGAAGTGACCATAACGAGTTCTCAAGGCGGTCTTAGGAATATCCTGCTCCCTGATTTTTAACTGGTGGTACCCAGACCGTAAATCAATCTTTGAGAAGAACTTCGCTCCCTGCAATTGGTCAAACAGATCATCCACTCGAGGCAAAGGATATTTATTCTTGATGGTGACTTTGTTGAGCCGCCGATAATCAATACACATTCGAAGTGACCCATCCTTCTTTCTGACAAAGAGAACCGGAGCACCCCATGGCGACACACTCGGTCGTATGAACCCTTTCTCTAATAAATCCCTCAACTGCTCCTTTAACTCCCTTAACTCTGCTGGCGCCATTCTGTATGGTGGAATGGATATTGGCTGAGTATCTGGCATTACATCGATCCCGAAATCAATCTCCCTATCCGGCGGAATGCCTGGAAGCTCATCTGGAAACACTTCAGGAAATTCATTCACAATTGGCACGGACTCGAGGGTAGGCACCTCCGAGGTGGTGTCCGTTACCCGAACCAGGTGATAGATACACCCTTTCTTAATCATCTTCGAAGCCTTAAGGTAGGAAATAAACCTACCCCTTGGCACTACACCATTTCCTCTCCATTCAATAACCGGCTCGTTAGGGAACTCGAGCCTCATAACTCTCGTTCGATAGTCTCAAGTTTGGCAAAGCACGAATAGAGCCAATCCATCCCCATAATTACATCAAAATCAACCATCCCAAGCTCAATAAGATCGGTTGTGGTATCACGACCACCCACCGTAAAAACACAATTCCTATAGACTCGTGAGGCTGTAATAGAATCGCCAATTGGAGTCGACACAGAGAACGGCTCATGAATCTGTTGGGTTCTATCCCAAAACTTGAAGCAATGAATGGAGTAACATAAGATAAGGAGGACCCCGGATCAATAAGGTCATAGGAATCAATAGTCTGAACAGACAGGATACCTGTAACAACATCTGGAGAAGCCTCGGCATTCTGGCAGCCACTCAATGCATAGAATCGGCTAGGTCCACCCCTACCATGAGCTACACCCCTAGCTGCACCACGCCCTGCTGATGCTGGAGTACGCGCTGATGATGTAGCAGCCGAAGAACCGGATGACTGAGCAGATCCCCTACCTATACCCTGACGGGGTGCACGGCAGTCCCGCTGAATGTGACCTCTCACCCCGCACCCGAAGCACACTGGAAGGTCAAGGTAGCAAGTTTCTGTATGAAATCTCCCACACTTGGGGCATGTAGGTCTCCCTTGCTGCTGGGATCTCACCCCAAGACGACCAGACCGACGAGACCTCCTCGCCGTCTCGAACCGAGTCTCGAGTAATCGCCTCGCCGACGACCGTGCACGGATGGCGTGCACTCGCGGAGGACCGAGCATATGACCGGGATGGCCCCGATGACCCTTTCCCGGAAGTGATCTCCCCGAATGACCCATTGACCGGCCCCGTCGCTACTTTCTCTTCGCACGAATCTTCACCTTCCCGGCCTCGTGGCCCGAGCAAACCCCACGATCCTCCCATAGTTCATGTCCGAGTGCAAAGCTGCCGTGGCGGCCTCATTCACTACCAAAGGGCTAAGGCCCCGAACAAACCGTCGAACCCGGCATCCATGGTCGACACTAAATGAGGAGCGTACTTGGACAACCTTACGAACTCCATGCGATACTCCCAAACACTCATACTGCCCTGTTTGAGAACCTCGAACTCAGTGGCACGGGCTGCCATTGCCTCAGTAGGTAAGTAGTGGTCCATAAATGCATCCACAAACTCATCCCATCTGGCCGGAGGGCTCCCTTCCTCACGGGAATCCTCCCACATTTCGAACCATGAACGTGCCGCTCCCTTTAGCCTGTAAGAGGCCAACTCTACCCCCTCTATATCTGTAGCCTTCATCACTCTGAGGGTCTTGTATATCTCATCAAGGAATTCTTGTGGGTCAGCCTCTGGATCGGTACCTGAAAATTCTGGAGGTTCCAACCGCAAGAACTGGTGAACTCTGGAGCCAAAGGAATCTCCCTGTCCGCTGGAGGATGCAGGGGCATCATGGGATCTCTGGGCCTGGGCGGCCACTAACTGTGTTAACATATGAATGGCTCCCCTAAGATCTTCATTAAAGATACCAGAGCCCGAAGCGGGAACTGTATCTGAGTCAGGAACACTGGCAGGAGGGATGGTGGCATCCTCTGCCGCAGCTGGAATAGGGACACTTGGGTATTGAACAGATGGGCCAGGCAAATTCGGGACTGGTGGGTCATTATCTCCCACGGCATCGGGTACATGATTAACAGCTGCACTTGGGCTGGCATTGGCTCTAAGGCCGAGTCTAGCCTTCTTCTTAGGTGCCATATTCTGAAAATTTGGGAACAAGGCGCGAATTAGACACCGATATTTCCACATTGCACTTTACCGCACGATATAGATTAACAAAGAAGTAGGTAAATTCCTAAATGCCCGTGTAGCCCCCTACTTATATGATGTGGTCGACAACACACCTATAAGAAGGGCACTACTAGACACGGCTCCGAGACATCCTAGGACACTTTAAAAAAAACCATAGGCTCTGATACCAAGTTTGTCACGCCCCAAATCGGGAACATGACCGGCGCCTGACCGGGTTTCCCTAGTCAAGCGGACCTGGGTGCCTTTCATCCCACGCGTTACCCCCGTGTTGATTGTTTTTCATTAACCAAATATCTTACTAACCATGAATGATTTCACATTAAACAAATAAAACCATACGAGTGATTCATTAACAAGTTTACAGTTTTTACAACGCCCGACATAACATAATGTATACATAAGACTGGAGTCCCACAGCTTACATGTCTACAGAGCCTCTAGGATACAAAAGAAAGGAATACAATACTTGCCGGTAACAAGGCTCCGGCTATACCTTACAAAACCAAAATGAAATCTAAATAGCTATAGCTACTATGTTTTATGCACAAAATTTTTACAGGGCCTTACAGTTAAATAGGGTAAAATCATAAAATCAGGCCAATTAATCCTGACGTAAACCTATAACAATAAGTTCACAGTAATGACTTCAATCAACCTACGTAGACAGTTAATCTAGTGCTTGACAATCGAACTGGAACAAGTTTCAAATAACAGTGATAAAATGAAGCAATAGTTTAATTCAGATGGATATCAAATAAAACTCAGTGATGAAGTATAACTATGCATCTGCGAATGAATTGCCTTAGTTTAAGTAAATGAATATTGTGTATAGGTAATTGAATCATTTAGTTCAATCGTGTTTTACATAGCTAAATAATCTCCAGTCACTTAGCTAATTGATAACTCGGATCAGTAGTATGAATTAGTCATTGAAGAACAAAGTGAAAATAGTTTGTTAATTAAGTTTTATGCATATTAGACAATTATGATTTGAAGTTGATACTATTAGTTCTGTATAGCAATTTCCTCTTAATGAATAAATTTTAATTTGAGTTCGTCCCTTTTGATTCCAAATACTTGTTCATATTATGAGTTTTCATTTTCTATTTTTGTTACTCCTGTTTCGTTTTGGTCTGGGCCTAACGTGTAATGTAGGCCTGGACTGTGTTCGAGTACCAATTGGGCCTCTGAATGAAAGCCTTAATATCGTCTGGGTTAATAAGACATAGATGCACACAGCAATTCGCTGAAACCAAGCTCAGTTTCCAGGCCTATGTAAATATGATGAGGCCTGGACTCATTTCTGGAAACACAAAGTAATTAAATTAATTAAGGGATAAAAAGTGATAAAAAATATAGTTATACATTAGGTATGGACTTTAAAAAATGCAAGGGATGATCCTCACATAGTAACAAAATAGTGGGGCCCCCTACAAACAATTAATGAAGTATATAATAGACTCGGGGAGGTTGATAGCAAATTCCACAACCTTTCCCAAAGATTTAAAGCTGTTAGACGCTTATTAGGCACGATTTAATAAATATACCTTCCCGAATACGAGTGTGCACTTGGTGCGACTCAAATAAAAAATCCCGGCGAGGCCGAAATGTATTAAAAGTCACAGGCGTACTGGTTACGATGTGACTTGAAATACGTTTTCGTGATGTCACAATTCATAAAAATATTAAAGTTGGAAATATGTACATATTGTTAAAAAGCATATAATAAGTCATAGAAGATCGAGAACGACAGTTCGAGCGACCGTGCTAAAACTACGGAATCCGGGAGTGCCTAACACCTTCTCCCGGGTTAACAGAATTCCTCATCCAGGTTTCTAGTTTTGCGGACTGTAATAATAGAGTCAACTTCCTCGCATTCGGGATTAACCGGTGACTTGGGACACCATTATCTTCCCAAGTGGCGACTCTAAAATTTAATAAATAAATCCCATTCTGATTGTCCTTTATTTGGAGAAACTCCTTCCTCTTTGTTATTATATCCTTCTCGGGTATTTGAATATTGAGGTATACCCTACGTTTCTTTAAAAAGGTCGGGGGTAGTAAAAAAAAGGGAGGTGTGACAGCTCTGGCGACTCTGCTGGGGATAAGCAACCCAGAACTTCGGTTTTTGGGTTTAAGAATTCGAGCTCATTAGAATCGCCGTCCTCGATATTATTTGACTTTGTTATATGCTTTGAACAACATGCTATGTGTTTTACCACTTTGATATTATATGGATTGTATATATAAATTGTGCCGAAAACCCTTCTCTTCTTCACCTCCGGGATGTGCTTACTGGTTGAGACTCCCCTTTGTGTTAAGTCATACCCAAAATAAGAAACAGAGGACGGATAAGTTACAAAGCCGATTGACCCCGCGGGTCACCGGTACGTAGCCCCCTCCTCGATCCGAGTTGTCAGCTCGGGTGCACGGTCTAGCACTCTATGAAACCATAAGATATTGAACATAGGTCTAGGATGATTATTTGCATCATAACTGACTTAGGGGACTCAACACAGGGGTTGGGTCCGTCTAGGACAGGTGACCCGGTAATTAAAGACCAAGCATACTATGTGTTGCATTTTTAATTGTCTTTGATCATTATGCGGACTGGAAAAATCCCTAGAGTAGAAAGAGAATATTCGGAAATGAAAAAAAAAAGAGAGAACTATTGATAAAAGAGTTGTTAGAAAATTTGAAAATCTGGAAAATTGAGAAAATAACTTTGTTGATTAAAATAATTGGTCAATTAATCTGACCGAACTACGCAGGTTTGATTCTCACCATTAGGTGAGATACGAAGGCAACCCTTGAAGGGGTCCAACCACCCTTTTAGAAAAAGATCAAAAATATTTTTGTTTTAAGTAATCGAGGTGATCGTTATTTTTGGAAATAACCGAATGTTCCGAGAGGATGCCGAAAGGCTGTTTTGGCAAAAATGGCCACTTTGAAAGTCATGTCTTTTCAAAATAAACCTTAGAGGGTTTTAAAATTAAAATTTGCTTTGAAAAATATTTTTTCCTTTTTCTAAATAAAATCGCCTTTAATAAATGTGCAGGATGAGCATGATACAGAATGAACCCTTCACTTTAATGAATAGAATCCATTTGGAGCTAAGATTATGGTGGAACGACATGGGACAGGAAGGACAGAATTGGGTCAAGTGTTATCTGAAGGACCTTACGGGATTAATGGACATAATTCCCCGAGGCGATATAATCCGAGCACTTGTCACATGCTGGGATCCTGCGCACAACGTTCTACATTTTTTGGACTTTGAACTCACTCCCACTCTTGAGGAAATTGCTTACTATATAGGGAAAAATGAGGTCCCCTTAAAAGAAAAATACCCGGTGGCTCCAAGAGCGACAACGGTACACCGCTTCCTAGACTCTTTGAAGATTGCTCGAAACGTCCACAACGAGGATTTAATTAATGGATTTTTCTCCTTAAACCTCATCTACAGTAGATATGGACTTGTCGGAGGTTTCAATGACCCCACAAAAAAACTGTATAGTAAGTCCAACCGAGCCAAATGGGAGGAACATCGACGATTCGCTTTTTTGGTGGCATTTCTCGGAATAATCATATTTCCAAGAAAGGACGGGCACATTGATACGAGAGTCGCCGGGGTAGCCAGCACTTTGATTGTACAAGATAATTGCACTTTGGCTCCAATGATCATAGCCGATATCTACCGTGCCTTGACAACATGTAAAGCAGGGTACAACTTCTTTGAGGGATGTAACTTGATTCTGCAAATCTGGTTGATAGAACATCTATGCCGTCATCCTTCGTTCTCAAGCTATGGGCCGACCGAAAGAACGTGCCTCAAAGAATTCTATACGGGAACAAAAGAAGTTAAGCTACCAGAGGGAGTTAAAGGTTGGATTTCATATCTATGATCATTGACCGATAGCCAAATCAATTGGGCATATGCATGGTTACCCCTCGATGAGGTGATTTATATGTCGACGGAAGGGTAGCACTTCTTGATCATGGGTTTAAAATGTATCCAGCCTTATGCCCCATACAGGGTCCTACGACAGCTTGGAAGATGTCAAGTTATACCAAAAGATGGGGACCTCAGTTTGCAAGTAATAGAGATTAGTCCGGATGGGCGATTCCCGGAAGTAAAGGTCCGACAGATTTGGAATGAGTGTCAAAATTTGAAGGCGGAAACTTATGTGGAAAACAGAGCTCGGGGAGAAGTATCGCCAGGGTACGCCGCATGGTATCGACGGGGTATTGAGCATGATAGACCATGGAAAAGACCTCACGTTCAAGATTTGGTGGAGCAGTCTAAGGAATACGGAAATTGGGCGGCCAAAGAAAATGAGTATAAGGCCAAAATTAGCTTTCTAGAAAAATAGTTGCGAGATCTCCAATTTGAGAACAGTTTAAAGGAAGCATCTGATGAAGGAGAAAAGAAGCAGCTGAAAAAGGAGAATGAAATTCTAAAGGCTCAAGTTGCAAAAATGAAAATTGCATTTGAGACCCCGATTCGCTTAGCTCGAGACGAGAAGCTAATTGAAAATCTTCGGCGCAAAGTGAATGACTACAACTTCGATCCGGACAAAGCAAAAAAGGAGTTATTCAGGGTTCGAAAGCAACTGGCTAAAGATGCCGAGGACAGAGCTAGAATGGTTCAGCAACTACAAGATAAACATGAAGTTGAGGTAGCTCGATTGAGAAAGAAAGTCATCACAGCCACAGTCAAAAGTAACAAGATAATCAAAGAGTTTGAGGAAGAAAGAGAGCATTGTTACACGACTATGGCTCGATTAGAGTTCGAGTTACAACAACTACAAAAAGAAACCCAACAAACCTTAGACGCTCGCGCCAAACAGATCAGTAGGTTACTTCAAGAAAAAGGGGTCGTTCGAGAAAGAATTGTCCATATTGCTCAGCACATCACTAGAAAATGCCAATTGTGTGAAGCTATGTCCCAGACAACATTTGTATCGGCCGTGAAGTTCTTTGTGAAGCTAGTCATGTCTGACCTAGATAGGCTCCAAAGTGGATTGGCATATAGGCCCGCGGCAAGACCGAACAACGTCTCGCGGGCAATAGGAGCATTAATGTACTCATAGTGCATGCATTTTGTATTCATATTTGCACTAGTAGCACAACATCACTTTGTAAATCAATATTTTCGAATATCAGTTAAAAGATCAAAGAAGTTGTTGCTAATCCTTTTTGCTTTATATCAATTGTTTGTACGATAGGCAAATAAGTAGGAATGAAATCAATAAATGAAAAAAGAGAAGAAAAAGAAAAAGAAAAAAAAACAAAAGAAAAGAAAAAGATGGGAAAAAAAGAAAAGAAAAAGAGAAAAGGAAAGATGAATGAAAAAGAGAAAAAGAAAAAGAAAGAAAGAAAAGAGATGATGTTGGTTCACAACGGAATAACTGTCGGGATGATGCATAACGACCAAAGGCAAAAGTTGTGATTTTTTATCATTGCATCTTATCCTTTTATGTACTAACTATTAACAAGTGTTGTTGTTTATGAGAATCAGATTTCAGCTGGCAACTGGTACTCTGGAAAATCATCATTACAACACACGATCAAAGACTATGACTAAGGCTGTGTCTCAGGAAATTGAGTCAACTATCATGGACACAGTGCAAGAAGAGGAGGTCATGGATGTAGCGGGGATGAAGGAAGAAATGTATAAGCTCAAGCAGCAAATGTCGGAAATGTACCAAGCTTGGTCCAGGGGTCAACCTTTACCCGCATATCCAACCAACCCAGCATATGTCCCTCCCGCCAATCCTAATCCCGAGCCACCTACCATGAACTCGTCCTCTACGTACCCAGATTACCACCACTACTATGCCTCTACTTCACAGAAACCACCACCACTATCCAAGCAAATTCCACCTCAGCCACCACAGGTCGCCCCGGTGTATGTGGCCCCACCACCTGTTGCTCTGCATAAGTCATCAAGTGAACCAGTGTTCCATGTGCAAGATGCCCATTACTATCCGCGGAAGCCGACGTTTAGACAACATGAACCTTATACCCCACTGATGGAGACAATGGAAGAAAAGCCCGTCAAGAACTTGGAACAAGAGGAAATAGCACGGAAGATGAGGAGTTTAGAACAATCTTTCCGTAACATACAAGGGCTAGGAGGCCAAGTGAGCGTAGCATACAAAGATCTGTGTCTATTCCCAGAAGTGCAGCTCCCGGTTGGATTCAAGCTACCTAAATTCGACATGTACGATGGACATGGGGATCCTATAGCCCATCACAGGGGTTATTGCAGCAAGATGCGTGGTGCAGGAGGGAAAGATGAACTTTTGATGGTATACTTTAGTCAAAGTTTGAGCGGTTATGCGCTGGAGTGGTATACACGTCAGGATCACACTAGATGGTTCATCTGGGACGATCTAGCTCAATCATTTGCCAACCACTTCCAGTATAACTTGGAGATAATTCCAGACAGGCTGTCGGTTACCAAGATGGAAAAGAAAATCGGAGAAAGTTTTTGGGAGTACGGTTTTAGATGGAGAGAACAAGTGGCACGAGTGGATCCGCCTATGGAGGAGACTGAAATGGTAGATTGTTTTCTGCAGGCCTTAGAGCCTACTTGATATGGCCATCTGGTGTCAGATATTGGTAAGAATTTCAATGAAGTAGTTAAAATGGGGAGTTTTGTAGAGGAAGGATTGAAAACCAACAAAATTATGAGCTTTTCTGCTATCAAGGCCACGAATCAGGCAATACAGACTAGGAATGGAGGGTCTATTGTAAAGAAGAAGAAGGAAGAGGTTTCAGTTGTAGAATGTAAACCATGGACTCGGAGCCAAAGTATATACCATCACCCACCTCGCCGATACCAATCATACCCCCCGGCACCTTACAACCCACCTCTACCATATTATCCACCCACTACTCCATATTACCCTATCCCACAAGCCCAACATTACCCATCACCTCCACATGTATGGTGAGCCCAAGCTTCACAAAACGTCTATCATACACAGAACACTTACCCTCCTTCCAGAACCTACAAAAACCCAAATAGACCTAGCTTCCGACCTGATCCAGAAATGAGAAACAGAGCCCAAACGAAGAAAACATTTACCCCATTGGGGGAATCTTATACTAGCCTCTATCATCGTCTGAAAGAGTTGGGAATGCTAAACCCGATTGAACCAAATCTGCCAAACCCACCTCCCAGAAACATTGACCAGTCAGTCAGATGTGAATATTACTCCGGAGCACCGGGGCACGATACTGAAAAGTGTTGGCACTTGAAATCTGCTATACAGGAGCTCATTGACAGTAGAAGGATCGAGGTATAGGCTCCAGAGACTCCAAACATTACTCAAAATCCATTACCGACTCATCATGAGACACACATGATAGAGTTAGAATAAGAAGAGAGCAGCAGGAAGTCGTCCCAATCAGTAATGATGATAAAAGCCAAAAGTAAAGTGGAGAAAGAGGTTGAGAAAAAGAAAGCGACAACCGAGATGCTAGTGAAAAAGCCGCCAGTGGTTGAAACTTTGAAAATGGTGGTGCTAGGGGCTAAGACGTTGTTGACAGTGAAAGGAGCGTACATAGAACCAGTAGTCATAAAGCAGTGGTGCAAATTCCGGTGGTTTATACTAAAGCCACACCTTGGAACTACAACAAGGTCACAGTAATGTATAGGGGAAAAGAAGTTATAGGGGAGGTCAATGAAACACATGGCCTCACTCGTTCCAGGCGGTGCTTTGCCCCGAAGAGTTAAGGAAAATGAAGGTGGTAAAGGAGAGTCGTGAAGAAGCCGATCTCTGAAGAAGAAGCAGAAGAGTTTTTGAAGAAGATAAAAGCTCAAGACTACTCGATAGTAGAGCAGCTGAGAATGATGCCTACACAAATCTCATTGCTTTCACTGCTAATTCACTCAGAGGAGCACATGAGGGCGCTGTTAAAAATACTGAATGAAGCACATGTCCCTGAAAAAATCTCAGTCTGCCATCTTGAGAAGATTACCAACAAAATTTTTGAGCCGAACAAAATAACATTCTCGGACAATGAATTGCCTGTCGAAGGGACTGAATACAACAAGGCACTCTATCTTACCGTAAAAAGTGAAGAATCAGTGGTTACTCGGGTTCTAATAGACAACGGGTCGAGTGCAAACATTTGTCCACTCTCGACTCTCGGGAAGTTGAAGATTAATCCTGACAGAATCCGTCAAAATAGTGTGAGTGTTCGAGGGTTTGACGGAGGAAGCAAAAATACCTTGGGAGATATTGTGCTGGAGGTCACCATTGGGCCGGTAGACTTTACCATGGATTTTAGGTGTTGGACGTCATTGTGTCCTATAATCTATTGCTGGGACGGCCATGGATCCATGCGGCCAAAGCCGTACCATCTTCCTTACACCAAATGGTAAAGTTCGAATGGGAACAACAAGAAATTACAGTGCATGGAGAGGAAGACACCTATAATACCATAATGCCTTTCAAGGAAGCGGATAGGGACAAGATCCCATTGGTGTATCAGGTGACATACACTGTGGTAGTCAACAAGATAGCCGAGGGAGAGAGCTTGTCAATCCCTACAGTGGCATCTACCGTAGTGATGGTAGCCAAAGAGATGATCAGAAATGGGTTCACATCGGGAAAAGGTTTGGGGATAGCTTTACAGGGAATAACACAACCTGTCCATCTACCGGGAAACCATGATACCTTTGGCTTGGGCTTTAAACCTACCTACACCGACATCCAGAGAGCCAAAATAACCAAAAAGAAAAGTTGGGCCCTTCCGAAACCAGTTCCCAAATTATCCGACACCTTCACTAAGCCTGGTACACAATGACATTTGGTGACTGCTGCGTCAAGGTATGCTGAGATAATGCTAGATACGGAACTCCTCGCGAGGTTTGAAATGTTATTTGGGGACGTGAACATGGTGGAGATGGGCGAGGGGGCCAATAAGATAGATATTCAGTTCGTGGGGCCTAGTGTTGCACTCAATAATTGGGAAGCCACTCCTTTTCCAATCAGGAGGGAGTCTTGGTAGTTAGCTTTCAAAATATATCATCCTTTCCCAAAAAGCAATTTTATTTTGTAATCCCTACTGAAATCAAATGTATCCAGTCTTTGTCATCTTTTGAAAAAATATCAATGAAATGCAATTTCTTCTCCTTTCTTCATTTTTGCCTTATTTTTATTATTTTTCCTTTCTTCCTTTTGTACAGTTCAATATAGCTGATTCTGATGATATGTTATGCATGAAGGATTCCCGGCCCAGTTTTGACAATTGAATTATTATACAAGAAATTGAAAATGAGAGTGAAATAGAATATGAAGATGAGGAAATACTGGAGGAAATAAGTAAAGACTTGAATCAATATGAGGAAAAACCCAAACCGAACTTAAGTGAGATAGAATATATTAATTTGGGAAATGAGGATAATGTCCGAGAGACAAAAATATGTGTACACCTAGAAGCCTCCCTCAGGGAAGAGTTAATAAAGCTACTGCACGAATACAAGGACATCTTTGCCTGGTCCTATGATGACATGCCCGGACTTAGCACTGATTTGGTGGTACACAAGTTGCCTATTTATCCTGAATGCCGGTTGATAAAGAAAAAGTTGAGAAAGTTCAAAACGGACATCAATGTGAAGATAAAAGAAGAAGTGAATAAGTTGTTTGAGGCAAAGGTCATACGAGTTACCAAATACCCCACCTGGTTAGCAAATGTTGTGCCAGTTCCTAAGAAAGACGGGAAAACCAGGGTGTGTGTGGATTACAGGGACCTCAACAAGGCCAGTCCAAAGGATGACTTCCCATTGCCGAATATCCACATACTAATCGACAATTGCGCCAAGCATGAAATTGGCTCTTTTATAGATTGTTATGCGTGTTATCACTAGATCCTAATGGATGAAAAAGATGAGGAGAAAACAGCTTTTATCACGCCTTGGGGAACATACTGTTATAGAGTGATGCCGTTTGGGTTAATGAATGCCGGAGCTACTTATATGAGGGCAATGACCACAATGTTTCATGATATGATGCATCGAGAAATTGAAGTGTATGTGGATGACATCATCATAAAGTCCAAAAAGCAACATGATCATGTCAGGGACTTGAAGAAGTTCTTTCAAAGACTCCGAAGGTATAATCTAAAACTTAATCCTGCAAAATACGCTTTCGGAGTACCTTCAGGGAAGCTATTGGGATTTATAGTAAGTTGGCTAGGCATTGAATTAGATCCATCAAAGATAAAAGCCATCCAGAGTTTGCCTCCGCCGAAAAATAAGAAGGAAGTAATGAGCTTACTAGGAAGGCTGAATTATATTAGTCGGTTCATCGCTAAGTTGACATCAACATTTGAGCCTATCTTCAAGTTGTTAAAGAAATATGCAGCAGTGAAATGGACCGATGAATGTCAAGAAGCCTTCGATAAAATCAATGAATATTTGGCCAATCCTCTAGTGTTAGTTCCTCCGGAGCCAGGAAGACCTTTGATCTTATATCTGACAGTGCTTAATAATTCCTTTGGATGTGTACTGGGATAGCACGATGAGACTGGCAAGAAAGAGCAAGCTATATATTACCTTAGTAAGAAATTCACATCTTACGAGGTAAAATATACTCGGTTAGAGAGAACATGTTGTGCATTGGCCTGGGTGGCTCAGAAATTGAGGCACTATTTGTCAGCATACACTACATATCTGATATCACGGTTAGATCCTCTGAAGTATATATTCCAGAAGCCCATGCCTACGGGGAGACTTGCTAAATGGCAAATTCTGCTCACAGAATTTGACATCATTTATGTAACATGTACGGCAATGAAAGCGCAAGCAGTTGCAGATCACTTAGTAGAAAATCCAGTGGATGATGAATATGAGACACTAAAGACATACTTTCCGGATGAGGAGGCAATGAATGTCGCAGAAATGGAACGAGGCGATAAGCCAGGATGGAAGATGTACTTCGACGGAGCCGTCAACAGTAAAGGAGTTGGGATTGGAGCAATGTTTATTTCAGAAACGGGTCAACACTATCCCGTTACCGCTCAGCTTCGATTTTTGTGTAGCAACAATATGGCCAAATATGAGGTGTGTATATTGGGATTGAGGATGGCAATAGATATGGGTGTTTAAGAGATTTTGGTCATGGGTGACTCGGATCTTTTGATACATCAAATTCAGGGAGAATGGGAGACAAGAGATTTGAAATTGATACCTTATCGGCTTGTCTACATGAATTATCCCAAAGATTCCAATCCATAGAGTTCAAACACATCCCAAGAATGCACAATGAAGTAGCAGATGCTCTGGCCACACTATCCTCTATGTTACATCATCCGGATAAAGCCTATATAGATCCACTCCAAATACAAGTGTATATTTAGAATGCTTACTGTTTTGCTGTGGAAGGAGAGTTAGATGGGGAGCCATGGTATCACAATATCAAGGAATACTTGAAGACAGGAAAATACCCAAAGCAAGCCACCGGAGATCAGAAGAGAGCTGTAAGACGCTTACCGAATGGATTTTTCCTCAGTGGAGGAGTTATATATAAAACAACACCAGACATGGGCTTGCTGAGATGTATGGATGCACAACAAGCTGATATAATTATGACTGAGGTGCACGCTGGAGCTTGCGGACCTCATATGAGCGGGTATATCTTAGCAAAGAAGATTTTGAGAGCAGGATATTATTGGCTCACCATGGAGCGATAATGTATCAGGTATGTGAAGAAATGCCACCAATGCCAAGTACATAGAGATTTAATTCACTCCCCATCTTATGAACTGCATACGATGTCTGCACCTTGGCCATTTGTCGCCCGGGGCATGGATGTTATCGGACCAATAGAGCCTGCAGCTTCTAATGGACATAGATTCATGTTGGTCGCGATTGACTACTTTACTAAGTGGGTGGAGGTAAAGACATTCAAGGCGGTGACGAAGAAAGCCGTGGTGGATTTTGTGCATGAAAATATTATATGTCGATTTGGAATTCCCAAAGTAATTATCACAGATAACGGAGCAAATCTGAACAGTCACCTCATGGCGAAAGCGTGTCAGAGATTTAAGATCATACATCGTAACTCTACACCTTACAGACCAAAGGCCAATGGGGCAGTAAAGGCTGCAAATAAGAATATAAAGAAGATCCTTAGGAAAATGGTGGAAGAGTCTAGACAATGGCACGAGAAGCTGCCTTTCGCTCTATTGGGTTATCGCACAACAATGTGCACTTCTATCGGTGCAACACCCTATTCATTGGTATATGGGACAAAGGCTGTTATACCCGCAGAAATCGAGATATCGTTACTTCGAATTAGGGGTGGGCATAATACCGACCGGACCGAAAAAACCGGCCGAACCGTGAATTTTGGTTTTTCGGTTTCGGTTTAATCGGTTTTTCGGTCGGTTTACGGTTTTAAAATTATTAAATTTCGGTTTTTCGGTGCGGTGCACGGTTTATGTAATTCGGTTTTCGGTTAAACCGAAAAACCGAAATTTAGGGGTATTAGATAATTAATATATTTATTCAAGCAGTGACTTGTTCTCTTATTTTGAATACAAGCAGTGATTTATTCTCTTGTTTTGAATACAAGCAGTGATTTGTTCTCTTGTTTCGGCTAAATCATTCTCTTGTTTTGAATACAAATATTTTCGGCTACAAGCAGTGACATTTTCGGCTACAATTTCATCTTGTTTTTTCAAATTATACTGCTCCTAAAAGTGTATATTTTGCTGTAGTAATGTACATGTAAGAGTTCACCTATTCATTTATTTTAATTAAAGAAGTTTCTCTCTGTGGCCACCTTTAACATTCGATTATATTTTCATTAAATAAGTACACTCCTTAATTATGTTTTCATTCGATTTTCTATAGATGGCAGAAGGTGAAAGTAGAGTAAGTGAGGTGGGTTCATACATTGGTAAAACCGAAAATATAAACCGAAAATAACCGAACCGAATTTTGAAAAAACCGAACCGAACCGTAAATACTTTGGTTTGATTTGGTTATTATAATTACAAACCGAAAACCGAATAAACCGAACCGAAATTCTACAAAACCGAGCCGAATCGACCGATGCCCACCCCTACTTCGAATCATAGCTGAAGCTGAGATTGATGACGAGGAATGGGTAAAAGCCCAACTGGAACAATTAAGTCTGATTGTTGAGAAGAGGTTGGCAGCGGTTTTCCATGGGCAATTACATCAACAAAGAATGGCCAGAGCATATAATAAAAAGGTGCGTCCTCGGAAGTTTGAAGTCGGACAACTGGTATTGAGGCGTATCTTACCGCATTGGGCTGAAGCAAAAGGGAAATACGCGCCAAACTGGCAAGGGCCATTTATGTTATCACGGGTGTTGTCTAATAGGGTATTATATCTGACAAACATTGAAAGGAAATGCATAGAGACTGCTATCAATTCAGATGCGGTCAAAAGATACTATGTATGATTCCTTTTCAATATGATTGTATTTTGTTGTGATTTTGGAATTGAAATGATGAAGGCATGTTATTCTCTATCCAAACACTTTATCCATTGACATCCCCTTTGAGCCGTGTTCGATCTATTCTTTCATACCCCTCTCTCGGAATTGCTTACGATACAAAAGAAAAATAGAAAATGATAAAAAATAGTCAAATGAAAAAAGAAAAAAAAAAGCAAAATGCAAGCAAAAGAAAAAGACAAAGACAAAGAAATCGGGAAAAAGTCAAAAGAATACCATGAATTATCGGCGTGGTACGAACTACGTTTTGACTTGATCCCGAAAGGGTACGTAGGTAGCCTCACTGAGGTTCAGTCACAAATAAAAAAAATCCCCCACATATTGAAACTGGGGCAGAAGTTATGTTTTACAATTTCGAGAGTTGTAAATGTTTTTAAACCCTCGTAAATTTTTGAGCCTTTATATCCTTTTTTCTTAACCCATCCAAAAGCCACGCTACAGTCCAAAGAAATACCTTCTAATCAATTTCAAGAAAATAACAAATACAATGAGAATAAAGGAAGAACGAGACATTGGAAAACATTAGTGATTCAGGAAAACAAAAGACAAAAGAAAATATATAAAAGAAAAAAATGAGAGAGTCTCATCGGTGAAAACCTTAACCGGCACCGTGAGGCGACCGTGAGGATAAAAGAAAAAATAAGAGAGTCTCATCGGTGAAAACCTTAACCGGCACCGTGAGGCGACTGTGAGGCCGAGAGAAATAAAAATGAGAGAGTCTTGTCAGTGAAAACCTTTACCGGCATTGCAAGGCGACTGTGAGGATGAGAGAAAATAAATGAGAGAGTCTTATTGGTGAAAACCTTTCATGGCACCATAAGGCGATTGCAAGGATTATTTTGGAAAGAGAGAAAAAGCAACAAAAATAGGATTAGTTTGGGTTGCAAGAAATTTGGAGTCAGAATAATGGATTGAACGAACTGGGTCGGAGTTTAAATACATGGCATGGTCAACAGAATCAGCCAACATACCCAAATAAGTTCTATCACTTCTCCAAAACACCCTTACCCTTTTGAAATTCATTTGTTTTTGCATTTCATTGTTTGTCCTTTGAAAGCTAACTACCAGCTTCTAATGGTAAGAGTTGAAATAACACTGAATTAGAAAAGAAAGAAAAGATAGGAGTTGAAAAGAAATAAAGAAGGTTGGCAATCAAAGTCGAAAGAAAAGAAAACAAAAAGGTGAAAAACAAGAAAATACAAAAAGAGTTTACAAAAGATAGTCAACCGAAAGACTGCACAGTAGAAGAAAAGCAAAAAGAGGAAAAGCAATAAAAGGCAGGAGCGGCAGATGCCAGTTACCAGCAGCTCATAACTAATAAGATTTTGTTTTTGTGATTTAGACAGGAGCAAATTGTCACTAATCACTTTAAAGTGAATGTAACCAATGTGAAAAGAAAGAAAATATAAAAAGGAAAGTTCAGCAATAAATGGAGGAATCCATGGATGGAGGAATCACTCAATCAAGAAAATACCAAAAACAATAGGAAGGTATCACCTTTTAAAATCACACCCCAGTCATCAAACTGAGAGAATATTTTTCTGCATTCGCATTTCATGCATCAGGCGCCCACCTTGATAACAAGGAAATATTTTTCTGCATTCGCATTTCATGCATCCGGCGCCCACCTGGATAACAAGGGAATATTTTTCTGCATTCGCATTTCATGCATCAGGCGCCCACCTGGATAACAAGGGAATACTTTTCTGCATTCGCATTTCATGCATTAGGCGCCCACCTGGATAACAAGGGAATACTTTTCTGCATTCGCATTTCATACATCAGCGCCCACCTGTATAACTAGAGAATACTTTTCTGCATTCGCATTTCATCCATCAGGCGCCCACCTAGATAACAAGGGAATACTTTTCTGCATTCGCATTTCATTCATCAGGCTCCCACTTGGATAACAAGGGAATACTTTTCTGCATTCGCATTTCATGCATCAGGTGCCCACCTGGATAACAAAGGAATACTTTTGTGCATTTTTTAATTTCCGTTCAGGCGCCCACCTGTATAACAAGGGAATACATTTTTGTAATTTTCGTTTCTGTTCAGGCACCCACCTGTATAACAAGGGAATATATTTCTGCAATTTTAATTTCTGTTCAGGCGCCCACCTCAAGGGAATACATTTCTGCAATTTTAATTCGTGCAAGTTTAGTTTGTGTTAGCTAACATGAGTAATACATTTTCGCATTTTTAATTTCTGCAATTTTGGTTTGTGTTAGCTAATATGAGTAACACCTTAACATGAAAGGCCCACAGCAGAAGAAAAATTTGTTGTTTTGTTTTGTTTTGAGTAGGTATCAGTTTGAAGGCAAAAGTACCATTGAAAATCAAAAAAAAAAGGAAGCAAGGAAAATAAAATCAACAAAAAAGAAGAAAGACAGCCGCATAGAAAAAGAAGAATAAAGAAACAAGAAGTTAGATAGGAACAATTGTAACTCGTAGAATTATAGCTTAGAATAACTTTTTCATTTTACATTTTACCCCCTAGTGTAATAAGGAGTAGGTCAGTAGGTCATAAGCAGTGTCAATGCAACAGCAAAGTCTTGGTAGTTTTAAACTACCACACCTTCCCAAACTACACTGACCTAATTCCTGTTTAGCTCAGGATATGTAGGCAACCTCTGAGGCAGGGTGCGGTCAAAAGGTTTTCAAAAATGCTTCTCACGGAATATGCCAGTGGGCAAAAATCTCTCATTATTGCTCACTTGTCTTTGCACTGAAACTCTTCGTGTTCCCGAGCAAAGAGGGGCAGCTATGAGCACGTGATTTTTGCCCTAAGCAATAAATTCCAAAATTAAAATAAATAATATTTTTGGGTGCAATTACATGTTTTGATTGAAATTAGATACATTTGTGTGATTGAATAATTAGATATTAAAACTGGAAAATTAAAAAAATAGGTTAAACACATGCATTTTGAATTAAGTAGTTAAAAAAGAAAAATTAACAAAAAACAGCATTAATAGCGGAAATTAAGGAAAAATTAGTAGAAAATTGTCAAAAATATCATAAAATTAGTGGAAGTAGGAAATTGATTAATTTAAATAATACAAAAAGAAAAAAATGAAATACAAAGAAAATACCACAAAAAATAATTAAACACAAGGAAAATACACAAAAATACAAGATTGGGCTAAGAATTTCAAATGTACTAGCCCAATACATAATGGCCCAAAAGATCCGGTCCAATTGATTTAAATCAAAACAATCTCAGCCGTTCATCCATTTAAATCACACAACTGAGGATTTATCCGGAGATTAGTTAATTAATTAAATCCAAGATTGAATCTGAACCGTCCAAACCTTAAGATCTAACGGATAGGGATTGTGAGCACGTGATTTTTGCCCTACATATGAATTACTCCCAAAAAAAATTCAAAATAAAATAGTTTTGTGTTGTGCGTGATTTTCGTGATTTTTGTGTTATTTTTCTCTTATTATTTGTATTTTTGCGTGTGCATGTCTATTATTTAAATTAATATAAAATACAAAAATGTTTGCATTTTTGCATATAAATTCATGTTTGTAATTTAGAGTAATTATGTTTGTTTTAGAAAAATGAAAATCATAAAAAATAATAACGTAGTTTTGCATTTTTAAACATTTAATGTCCAAATTGTGTGACTTTATTTTTAATTGCTATTTGATTGCATGGTGATTGTTATTAAGAGTTAATTAGAACTTTTATAAGTTAATTTGGTTCTATAGGTTAATTTGATATGGTTAAAAATTTTAGTTTTAATTAATTGTTTAAATAAAAGAAAAGAAAAAAAAGGAAACAAAATGAACAAAAAATAAAGAGGAAATCAGACCAGGCCGATTTTTCAACAAAGCCCAAACCATTTTTTATCACATGCCCAAACGAAATACCCCTATCCATCCTCAACCCGGTCCATTAGCCCATACCGGACCCGTTTCTATTAATGAATTTATCATGGCCGTTGGATTTCAATGATCCAACGGCTCGGATTATTTGACCAGATTTTAATTACCCAAAATCCCCAAACACATCTAACCCATATCCTTTTTCCCCAGTCGTCTCTCTCAGAGACCACGCCCACGAAACCCTAGCGCCGCCCCCCACTTCCACTGCTCGAAACACGGTGGCCAGACGTCGCCGGCCACCCTAACTAACACCCCTGAACCACCAAACCACCCTGAGGATGAATCCATCACCCATATGGGTCGAATCATTCTGTAGCTTCTCGAATATTCGAGTGAAGATTCGAGCCAAACAAAAACTTACTCCAACCGAGCCCAAAATCTCACCCTAGCACCTCCAGACCACCCTCACACCCAAACGACCATTGGTCCGTCTCGAATCCGACCAGAATTAGTCGAACCCCAAAAATGGCCTCAAGAACCCTAGAATCTAAAAACTAGGGATTTTGTCCAAAATTAACGGTAATTGAAGTCAATAGACTTTAATTGAAGTGTTTTCGTTTGAAAACATTTCAATTAAAGTCCGTTTAACTTCAAAAATGCAGACTCAAGTTCATTTGAGCGAGGTCTGTTCGATTTCGGATTCTCCGCTTTATGGTATTTCATTTTTCTTTCTGTTTTCATTTATTGTCGTGTTCATAGTTTGGTTTATTCGTTCATTTGTTCCGTTTTGTGTTTAATCTTAATTTTCTTTCTTCTTCTCCAATCCGACCTTTTATTTGGTCAACTGTTTTCTATTTTTGTTTATGTGATTGTATGCCATAGAGTACATGTTCGCGTCGATTAGCGTCGTCGAATAATTTAAATCCCTTATTTGGTTTAAGAAATCACTGGTCAGTCGATTAGTATGTTTTTGTTTTGTTTATGTACGTTTAACTACTCTATGGAATCGATTGTAAAATGTCGTCGTTTAATTGCGTAGGTTTGATTGTTTGAAATTCCGGACAGCGTTAGCATTGTTGAATTGAATTGGGGTATTGTTTGATTTGAAACTGTGAAAATATGAATTGTTGGAATATGTTCTTAGTCTAGCACTGAGTGTTAAAATCTATGCAGATTCTTAGGTCGTGTTTCTGTTTGGAATTGATGTCAATATTGTTTGATGATGATTTGGAGTGCCGGGAAGTGGCTTCACAATTTTTGTCCATTGTTCTGCTAGGATACATGAAAAAAGAACAGTAGTCAGCACATTTGAGAACTACACTTTGCCTCTAATATATGATGATCGAGTGAAATTGTGATATTTGATTAGTTTAAGTGTTCTGTCCAATAAGTACTACTGAACCCCTAAATTAATGCATTTTACTAATATTGTGAGTGATCCTAAGAGTTGTAAAGAAAATATAACATGGGGTAATGATAAAAATGGGCTGCCAGCATTAGTTTTAAACTGCTTTGAGTATTTTTAAAAGAAAAACAGCAAAAGAGTGAGGGAAGAATGATGAAAAGGATTAAGGGGTTCACATGGGCTAAGGAAATAACATGTGGAAAGCTAAAACACTTTTGAATATAAAAAAGGTCTGTTTTGGTCTATAAAGGAGGAAGTAAAAACAGACTGAAAAATACACATAAGAGTTTAAGGGAGAATTCTGAAAACTGGAGAGATACAATTCTGAAACTAAGAATACAGAGAGAGAGAGATTAAGTTTACTGTTTTATCGAGGGTTTGTAGAACAACTTTGGGTTCTGGTCGATTTTATTCATATCATTTTGATTCAATATTTAACCATTGGAACTTCAGAGGAATATTAGGCTGATTTCAAGTTGGTTTTGGGTCCAATTAAACTATCTTTTGGTACAAATATTGATCTGTTGATGTTTTCAAGTGTTCAGTGGGTATTTTGAAGTTAAAATTGGTCTATTTAAGCTGTTTGGTTTCATTCTTGGGTCATTTGGTATCGCTGGATATATCATCCTGACTTGATCATTGATTATGTTGTGGCTGATTTCTGCGTACTGTTGCCACTGATTGCTGTAGCTGACCTCTCAATTTCTGTTGAAATTTTGTTTCCAGGTACACATTTTTGTAAATCTCAAAGCTTATGGAAGTAAATTGAAAGTTGTTCAAAGCTATGCTGCTGCAATCCGTTTCTGTTTTTCTTATGTTTTTCACACATAAAAATGATTAAGATGTATGTCCATTAGATCAACTCTAAAATTGGATGAATGTATAATCAACTGATATTTAGCTCGAACTGATATTGTTATGAGATCTGGACTGTGAACTCCGTTACAACTATTAGATTATGTATGCAATTTGATTTTTTCTATTAGGTGGAATTCAGTTAGCACACCAACAGGAATATACGTAGTCAAATGTATTCAGAAATTTGTTAATGTGATTACTGCTTATGTATCTTGTTGACTATTGTAGCCATTAGGAGATGAATGAATAAACATCAAGGGTCAATTTGATATGTCGTGTAGTTGAAGTATGTGATAGCTAATTAATAATCAATAGTTGTGTTAAAAGAAACAATAATAAATGAAAAATAGAGTTTCATAATGTTCGGATCTATTAGAATTAGAATAATGTAATCGTGAGGAATCTGAAATCATGTTCACCTAATGATCATTGAATTAGCTATGTTTAGCATATTGTTAGTTCTTTGAAAAACTGTATGAAAATAGAAGGAAGTCAAGTAGTTGATGAAATTCCAATTCGAGAAAGCAACATGAGTTAGATTTCATGTTGACGTTTAGGCCAAGTTTGAGGCCCAAATACTGTTAAGCACACAAATAAAATTAAAACTAACACAGTGATAGTCAACAATAATAACTAGGAATATGGAAAGGGAATTAATTAACTAAGGCTCTTTAGAGACAAAACAAAAATAGAGAAATATAGTTCACGTTAAGTATGACATTTTAAAATAAACTAGATGAGCCTCGTCAGAGAACAAAAATGCACGGGGCCCTCAAATAATTGTTATAAAACTTAGACTTGGAAGGACCGTTTAGCGAATTTCATGGTCTTTCCAAAAGTTAATAAGACTATAGACTCTTTAGGCACGACTTTAACAAAATTACTTTTCCTAAATACGGGTGCGCATTTATGTGACCCAAATCTTACTCTCGGCGAAACTGAAATACATTAAAGTCACAGGCGTACCGGTTGTGGTGTGACTCGAAATGTGTTTTCGTGACGTCACAATTCTTCTAAAATTGAAAAGCGGAACATTAAAAGCACATAACTGAAATATATAAAGAAATCAAATAAAAACAAAAATCGCAGTTGAGCGACCGTGCTAAAACCACGGAATCCAGGAGTGCCTAACACCTTCTCCCGGGTTAACAGAATTCCTTATCCAGGTTTCTAGTTTCGCAGACTGTATTACATAGTCATAAATTTCCTCGGTTCGGGATTAAACCGGTGACTTGGGACACCATTATTTTCCCAAGTGGCGACTCTGAATAATTAAATAAATTGATCCCGTTTCGACTGTCCTTTAAGTGGAAAAACTCCTTCACTGATTATTATTATATCCCTTTTCGGGGTGTAGTATTATACAGTGGCACACATTACGTCGTATGTGAAAAAAGGAGGTGTGACAACTCTGGCGACTCTGCTAGGGACTACACCCAGAACTACGGTTTAGGGTTTAAGAATTCGAGTTCAGTTAAATTGTTGTTTTTGTCTATATCTGATTTTATTATATGTTTGATTAATTGTCTATATGTTTACCGCTTTGATATTATCTAAACTGTATATGCAAACTGTGCCGAGTCCCTTCTTTTTCTCACCCCCGGGGATGTGCTCACTGGTTGAGACTCCCTATTCTGTTAGTGTCATACCCCGAAATAATAAAGAGGCTCGGAAAGTTTCTAAACCGGTTGGCCTTTTGGTTCCCGGAAAGGAGCTCCTTCCTCAGCCCGAGTTGTCCGCTTGGGTACATAATCTAGATCACATACCGAGGTTTTGAGCTTAGAATAACATAACTTCATGCCGGATCCCTAGTAGGAAACGCTTATTTGCATCACGTTTCATTTGACTTAGGGAACTCAACACAGGGGTTGGGTTCGTCTAGGACAGGCAACCTGAAATGAAAAGACCATCCTGCTACACCATGTTTGTTTTAAGCATTTATTTGGACTTGCATGCTGACCGGCTTTTAAATACTGAAGAAATACAAAAACAAAAGAGGGAAATAGTATAGGGAAATAGATACTTATTTTCAGAAAATACAAAAATGTGTTTTACCAACAAATTAATAAATTTTGTTTTCAAAGTAGTTTGCTTTATTTTGTCAAAAAAAAATAGTTTCTTTGTCGGTCAATAAAAGGAAAAAATATAGTTTGTTTTGTTGGACCGAACTACGCGGGTTTGATTCTCACCGGATGTGAGATATGTAGGCAACCCCTATCGGGTCCAACCTCCCCTTTTTCAAAAATACCAAAATTTTAAATTTTAGAGTCATAAAAAATCGGTAAGGCTGTTTTGTCGAGAATAGCCGAATGTTCCCCAAAAGGACGACGAAAGGTTAACTCTGCATAAACAGCCATTTTTTGGGTCATTATTTAGATTTTGGTCGGTTGACCCACAGTCTTAAATAGGTCCAGTGATGCAGTTTTGACAAAAATGGCCGAATGTCCTGA
Source organism: Nicotiana noctiflora (assembly GCA_032618575.1). Lineage (NCBI taxonomy): Eukaryota > Viridiplantae > Streptophyta > Magnoliopsida > Solanales > Solanaceae > Nicotiana > Nicotiana noctiflora. Next base: position 18,066 of record JASVEL010004729.1, on the reverse strand, counting down.
AAGGGACGCCGGAAGGCCGATTTTATGCAAACGGCCACTAAAGAGTCATGTTAGGATTTTGTTTTCTTAACGAGCGCAACCTTAAAATCTTCGTCTTGAAAATGCTGAAAGGTCGCGGTCGAAAATTAGGTCATTTGTTCAAAATTTGAAAATAGTCCAATCATTATCAGCCAAAATGATCTTCTTCTTTAACACTAATAAATGTGCAGGATGAGCACGATTCGAAATGAACCCTTTTCACTCATGACTAAAATCCCGATCCAAATACAACTATGGTGGGATGATCTAGGCGAAGAAGGGCAGGGCGAAGTCAAGAAATATTTGAAAGGTCTCACAGGTCTGCTTGAAATAAAGCCTCGAGGGGATATCATAAGAGCATTAGTCACATACTGGGACTCCGCACACAATGTCTTTCACTTCTCGGATTTCGAGCTCACCCCAACTTTGGAGGAGATGACCGGATACATTAGAAACACTGATATACCATTGGGGCACCAATATCCAGTCGCTCCAAGGGCTGTCGCCATGCGCCGATTTTTGGACTCACTAAAGATAGCCAGAACGGTACATAACCCAGATCTAGCACAAGGGTTTTTTACCTTAAGCTTCATCTATCAAAGGTACGGTCATGTGGGAGGTCTTGACAAGCCAGAGAATAAGTTATGCAGCAAGGGTAATCGCTAAAAATGGGAGGAGCACATACGAATTGCCTTCATGATAGCCTTTTTAGGACTTATGGTATTCCCGAGAAAAGACGGGAATATTGATATAAAGATAGCCGGAATTGTCAATACTTTGCTTGCCCAAAACGAAAGTACTCTTGCTCCCATGATACTATCAGACATATATCGAGCTCTCACATCCTGCAAAGCCGGAGGAGACTTTTTTTGAAGGTTGTAATTTATTACTACAAATGTGGATGATCGAGCACCTGTGTCGCCGTACCCAGTTTTTGAGGTATGGGTTGGTTGAGAAAACTTGCATAAAGGAATTCTATACAAGGGTTGATAGGACAATCTTACCTGAAGGAATCTTGGCGTGGAGGGCATACTTCCAGGCCCTCAGCGCAAGTCAAATACAGTGGACGTTGGGTTGGTTACCGATAGACAGAATCGTGTACATGCCAGCGGCTAGGTCCCACTTTCTCTTAATGGGACTTAAGAGCATTCAACCGTATGTGCTCCATCGGGTTTTAAGACAGCTTGGGAGGTGTCAGATAGTGCCCAAAGACGAAGACCTGAGTACCCAGGTTATTAAAATTGGACCCAACGGCCAATTCCCAGAAGCAAGGGTCCGCCAGATTGGAGCAAATGCCAATATCTGGAGGCAAACACTTGTGTGCAAGATCGAGCCAGAGGAGAGGTTGTACCCGGATACCTTACTTGGTACAAAGGAGAAACATCGAGTGAAAGGCCAGCCAAAAGACCTCACCTCAGGGAATTTGCTGAAGCGTCAAAAGAATAGTGGGACTGGTTAGCCAAGGAAGAAGTTTACAGAACAAGGATTTGCAAGATAGAGCAACAGGTCCAAGATCTCCAATTTGAAAAGGATATGCAAGCTGCCGCCGACGAAGGAGATAAAAAGAAGTTGGCACAAGAAAATGACTTTTTGAGAGCTCAAATCCGGCAAATGAAAAGGGATGCTGACAGACGGTTGAGGAGTCGATCGGACGAAAAGTTGATAAAGGGTTTGGAAAATCAAGTCGCCGATGTCCAAAGAGAATTGGAAGAGTCGAAGACCCAGACAATGAGGATCTGTGCTAGCTGGAGAAGAGAGGCACAACAACGGGCACTTCATCGACAACGGGTGGCAGAAGATTATACTGAGAGCATCACTAATCTAAGGGAAGCAAATGTTACCCTCAGGGTGCAGGTTTTCAAACAAGCCCGGGATGCCAGAGCAGACAGACCTCGACCGTTGCCACAATTTGATGGCCCGACTGCAAGAACAAGTGGATAGGCTCTTAGACCAGGTCACCAACAACGCTCGAAGATTGGGGGCGAAGAACCAGCGGATAGAACAGCTACTCAGAGAAAGGGACAGGATCAAGGACAAAATTGAAGAAATCGGGCATTATGTCACCATGAAGTGCTTAGCTTGTGAACAAATGCCCCGCACCGCCCTTTTTGCTTCGGTTATGGACTATGTTCATCAGATCATGAGAGAGTTAAGGGGACTACACAAGGACCTCACACCAAGGCCCGCGGCAAGGCCGAACGATGCCTCGCGGGCCCCTAGGAATTTAAGAGCATTAGACTATTGATTAAAAGATGCATTTTTGAAATTTTGAAAAAAAACTGGTTGGCATTTTTATTTTTCTTGAGTCAAGCATGTCTCTTATTTTGTTGATTATTGTAAGACATGTTTTGTAACTGTAAGGGTTTTTGATATAAGAGTTCCAGAATTTCGCCACAATCTTGTTATCAGAACTACGCTCGGTCTGATTCATGCAAGGATGTGATACGTAGGCAATCCACATAAGATTCGACCACCACTAAAAAAGAAAAGAAAATAATAGGGAGGTTAATAACAATAAGGTTTTCAAGGATAATTGAAAAAAAAAGCTGGAATGACGCATGTGATGAGTACATATAGAAATGGTTAATTGATTAGGTGCATTGCATCCAACATGTTATAACATATCTGGTTAAACTCAATAAGCTAACAAGTTTGTTGCAATTTCCAGAAAAGTTTAGCAGTTGACTTGACATAATATACTGGCCAATCACCATTACCGTACTAGATCAAAATGTCCAATTCCAGCAAGCATGTCTAGTTCCGACAAAAGTCTCGATGGAGAGAAAACAGAGATACATATCATAAAAGAGGAGGTGGACCGGTTAAGACAGCAAATAACAGAAATGCACCTAGCCTGGACTAGGGGACAGTCATCACTAAACCTTCCCACTCTTACACCGGCACCAGAGCGTCCGTCCATTGACCCTTCGACAAGTGCCCCGATCTATCCATATTATCAAGGGGAAAACCCTTATACGTCCCAGGTTCCACCAGCTAGACAAAATACTCCTCCTCCGGTTACCCCTATTTTTGTGGCACCTCCACCTGCTACTTTACAAAAGTCGTCCAGTGAGCCGCTTTTTCAAATCCATGACAATCATTGTTATGATCCTGAGCCTACCTTTAAGGCTCCTGAACCGCATTCACACACCCCTCACTGGGATAACCCGGCAGAACCGGAAAAGCACTTCAAAAGTTTGGAGTATGAGGAAGTTATTCGGAAAGTCAAAAGCCTGGAGCAATCCTTCAGGAATATGCATGGTTTAGGAAACCAAGTCATTGTTGCTTACAAAGATCCGTGCCCATTTCCAAATGTCCAGTTGCCCGCTGGGTTCAAAATGCCCAAGTTTGATCTAAACGAGGGGCATGGTGACCCAGTAGCCCATCTCCGAGGTTTCCGCAGCAAAATGCGAGGAGCCGGAGGGCGAGATGAAATTCTGATAGCTTACTTCGGTCAGAGTTTGGAGAGTCTGCACTAGAGTGGTATACCAGGCAGGATCCCAGCAGATGGTTTACATGGGATAACCTGATTTTTACCCCACGCGAGCTACTCCCAAATGAAATCAAAACAAAATGGCTTGTTTTATTGTGTGCATTTTTGTGTATTTTTGTGAATTTTTGCATTCGAGGGCTCATACTTATTTGTCTAAGTAAATAATTAATCACAAAAAGAAAAAATATATATGTGCATTTGTGTTCTTTGTCAATTGGCTGATTTTACATTGAATTAATGAAGCATATTTTTACTACTCAATTTTGTTTTCAAAATGGCTTTTATTTAAAGTGAGTATTGATGAAGCAAGAGGCTAAAAATGCAAGCTCTCCAGGCCCAAATGATGCGTTCCGCCCGGTCCGTTCAATGAGTCTCTAAGACTCATGAAACGACGTAGCAGGGCATTGAAGCTACGTCGTTCTGGCACTGGCAGATCTCGACCGTAGAGCCATCTCTAATCCAACGGTGGAGATCGCTTCACCCTCACCCGTTCCAGGTAACCCGATCCAGGTCCGGACCCAACCCAGTCCCTCACAAACACACAAACGACTTCGTTTGGATAAGTGAGAAGATCCAGGCCGTTGATCTCATTTGATCAAACGGCCAGGATTAAATCCCAGAGCCCCACTATATATACCAAAAGACCTACCCAGCCCCCTCTAAGCCAGACCCCCCTCACCTTCATCGTCTCTCTTAGAGACGAATTAAGCTTCCGCCGTCCACCACCGTGCTCCGCCTGCCGGAAATCGCCTCACGGCGGTTTCGGTAGGCCAACCCACCCCAAATTTACACCAGCCCTTCTCCTCACCTCCCTCTCCTCGAATCCGGCCTTCGTTGGTCTCGAATCTGTCTCAAACGCGTCGAATATTGGATCGAAGGTCGCCGGGATTTGAAATTCTATCCCAAACCACCCCAAACTCACCCCAAGCCCTCCCATGACCTCCCTCACACCCCTACTAGCCCTGGTTCGGCTCGAATCTTGCCAGAACAGGTCGAGCCCCAAAAACGGCCACATAAACCCTAAAAATCCAAAATGGGGTCTTCGTCCGAAATTGATAGGAGGTTGAGGTCTAATGGACCTTAATCTAGGTGTTCTCGACCGAGAACACCCCGATTAAGGCCCATTTGGCTTCAACGATTCAAGTCTGAGGTCAAGCCTGGGCCTTTGTTGATTTCAGAGGTATTCCTCCTCTTTCTTTGCTCCGCATTGATTTCTCTGTGTGTTGTTTGGTTCATGTTTGTTTATAAATTTTCTAGCATTCTTTCTCTCTATCCCCGGACCCTTTATTTGGTCAATTTATTTTCTTATTCATTTTTAATCAGTTGTTAGTTGCTGTGACCATCTTATGTGTTAAATTTGATTAGCGTCGTTAATTAAAATCTGATATCCCCTGAGTCTGCCCATAAACCACGAATCACGAATTCGTAGGTCGATCATTTGTTATCGATTATATGTGTTGTAATCGACTAATCGAATATTGACGATTAGCTTCGTAGGTCTGTTTATTAGCTTTTATGGCAGAAATTGATTACATATGGAACCACTGTTGGATTGTGTTTATTTGTGATTAGGGATTGTTTGGATATAGCTGTGAGATAACAAATCATAAGTGGCATACTTTAGGATTAAAATGCCCTGCACAGCCTAGTGGAACCTGCTATTACAGCAGGGCACTCAACCAGGCTTGCACTTAACATTTAAATTAATTAAAGCCCACACTTAAACAAGACTTAGTGGTTAAAAAAGAGAATATAATGGGCTGGCAGAGAAGAGGATGGGCAGAGTTGGTTTTCTGATTACTGTATCTTAGAGTTTCATTTTGTTTTTCAACTATAAGTATAGGGTTAAAAAACAGAGAGAGGATCTTTTTTCTGAGGCAGCAGACATTAGAGTGAGAGTTCTTTAAATAAGAGCATTCTGGCATTGAAAAATAGGGAAGAAGTAAAGAAGAAAAGAAAACATTTCCTGTGATAGAAAGGGGATCTTCTGGAAAACAGCATACATTAGAGAGGGGATTTTAAAAGGGGGAGCATTCTGAAATACAGAGAGTAGAGTATAGGACATACAGGAGGGTCTCTAGCTTGAGTTGAAGTTTTCAGTTAATTCTAAAACTGAAAGATAGCTGGCATTCTCTGTTTTCTGTTACATACTCGGATCTAAATAATATGCAGGAATTTTTGGGTATTGGAATGGTTGTTTGAAGTCAATTGTGGTTCAATCAGTTGGGTACACAAGTCCCCTGGGGCATTTCAGAAGTATAGGGGTCTGTTTGATTTGGAATTCTTTGTTGTTGGTCTCTGTGAAGTAGTTGAGCCTTTGGCCATTGATTTCTCTCTTTGGAGTTTGTTTGCTGGGACCATTTTGGTTGTTGTAGTTACTGCTATACTGCTGATTGCTCTACTGTTGTCACTGCTCACTCTTCTTCCTATTTCCATATTCCAGGTACACATCCCTAGCATTGTAGCTTCTTGATTCGAAAAGGAAATGAAGTCTGAAGCTCTCTTTTAAATCTGTTTAACGCATGTACTTGTCCAATGTTTCTTATGTTTGTATGAGTACATGTAATTAAATCTATCTTACTGGTCTGGGTTGTGAAGAATGCATTCAGGGATAATTAAACTATTAGTGCTATGATGGAAATGTATTTAAATCAAAAATACACTGTCATTGGATATGTATAGAAATCTGAATTATTCATGTTGTATCTATGCTTAAATCTTCTCTATTCATGGGGTGTGATTTCCAAATCTGTCAATACTCGATCTTGTGTTAAAATTGAGATTAATCATCTGTCTAAGTAGAAAGTTTAGGGTCATTTGAACCCCGTGAGGAATGATATCTTGAATTCGCAAAAATAAGTGCCAGTTGCTCTTTGAATGATATCTTGAATTCAAAGTAAGTTTTTCATGTAATTGTTCACCATAGTCTTGAATCTGCTCATTTAGCTATCTAGTCGTATGTTTACTCGAATCGGTTATAGTTGAGTATGACTTTGTCACATTATAGAAATTGGTTCGTTATTCTTCAACTGAACGACGTAATTAGATTAAAGGAATCGGGGGTGCATTTCATGTGACCCGACTCCAATTTTGAACAAGGTTAAATAAAGCGTGTCAGGAACCACAGGCGCATTTCATGTAGTATGGATTGTAACATGTTTTAAATAATCTTGAATCAACTCTTAAATAAATATAGCGGGACGTAGTTCGCGCCAAGATAGAATTAGAGGTGTGCCTCGCCTAACAAGTGATACAAATCACGGGGCCCTCATAAATGTATATATAAAATACTTAGATTTCGAGATGTGCCGTTTCTTAGCGAATATCATGGCCTTCTCAAAAGTGTAAATAAGTAATCGCTCTAGGCGCGTATTTTAATAATTTTACCTTCTTAAATACGGGTGTGCATTTCATGCGGCCCAAATCCAAATCCCAAAAATGTTGAATAAGAATGTGTCGAGGATCCGAGTGCATTTCATGTGACGTGATTCGAAACATTGTTTTTAGGCAACATTCTCTTTCGTAAATAATAATAGTAATAAAAGCGGTAAAGGGATATTAATTTGCATTAAGTGCATAACTGTAAAAAATCAGATAAATAAGCCGAATATGACAGTTAAGCGACCGTGCTAGAACCACGGAATTCGGGAATGCCTAATACCTTCTCCCGGGTTAATAGAATTCCTTATCCGGATTTCTGGTTCGCGGACCATTAAATAGAGTCAAACCTTTCCTCAAATCGGGTTTCAAACCGGTGACTTGGGACACCATAAATCTCCCAAGTGGCGACTCCGAATCTCTCAATAAATGAACCCCGTTTTGGTTGTCCTTTAATTGGAAAAACTCTTTTTTATATATCGCGCCCTTGCGGGTCAGCGGAAAAAGGAGGTGTGACAGCTCTGGCGACTCCACTGGGGAGCTGCAAACCCAGAACCAATGGTTCAGGGTTTAAGAATTCGAGCTTTGAATAATTGTTATATGTGGCTTATTATTATCTGACGTTATTATATGTTTGTATTTAATATGTTAAATGTTGCTTTTACCGCTTTGATATTTTGTGAATTGTACATATAAACTGTGCCGAAACCAATCTCCTCTCTGAGTCTTCTAAATCATGAAGAAGGGTGCACTTCGTGTGACTTCTTTTCTGTATAGTGTCAAATTCTCACTTTAGAACGAGGTTTGGATAAGTTGCAAAACCGGTGAAGCTTCTGTATTCCCGGGTTGCTGCCTCCCCCTCGGCTTGAGCTGTCCGCTCGGGTAAGCCAGGTCTAGAATAATAAACCCAGGTTTTGAACCTAGAATAACAAAGCTCCATGCCGGATCCCTAGTAGGAACGTTTATTTGCATCATGTTGCATCTGACTTAGGGGACTCAACACAGGGGTTGGGTCCATCTAGGACAGGTGACCTGAAATGAAAAGACCATCCTGCTGCATCCTGTTTGTCTTACGCATTTATCTGCTTCAGACTTGCATGCCTGACCGGCTTTAGATAAAAAAAAGAAAAAAAAAAGAAAGAAAAATAGGGTGTTTTATTCTTGAAATAGATAAAAATAGTTTACTTGTTTTGTTTAGTAAAATGAATAAATAAATAATGTAGTTTGTTTTATTGAAACCGAACTACGTGGGTTTGATTCTCATTGGATGTGAGATACGTAGGCAGCCTTTATCAGGTCCAACTTCACCTTTTGCAAATAGCCAAAATAAGTCGGTGATGTTGTTTTCAAAAACAGCCGAACGTTCCCGAAAGGGACGCAGGAAGGCTGATTTCGTATAAACGACCACCTTTGGGTCAATTTTTGATTTCAATCAATTTGCCCCCACAGTCTTAAAATCTTCCTCCCCGAGGCGTTGAAAGGCCGTGATTGAAAACTGAGTTTTTTTTATTATTTTTAGCAAAACAAAGTTGTTTTTCTTTATTTAAATCACCTTAATAAATGTGCAGGATGAGCACGAATCAGAATAAATCGTTTTCAGTCTTTAGCGAGGTCCCTCAGCAGCTCCACATATGGTGGAACGATTTGGAAGACAGTAGCAAAAAGATAGTGGAGAGAATTTTGGGAGGTCTTGTTAATCTGCTAAATATCAAGCCACGGAAAGACATCATCGAGGCACTGATATCATTCTGGGATCCGACCCGCAACGTGTTTCGTTTTGTCGACTTTGAACTGACACCCACACTAGAGGAGATTGCAGGCTATGCAGGATTAAATGGGAAATTAAGAGGGCAATACCTGCTTTCACCAAGACCGGTATCTCCGCATGGGTTTCTGGATTTGCTAAGCATTAGTCGGAAGGTGAAAAATGATGATTTATTAAGAGGGTGTTGCGATCTCCAATTCTTATACCAACGGTACGGTACTCCTCGGAGTTTTGAAGAGTCAAACATTGGACTAACTCATGCAGGGAATAGAACCAAGTGGGAGGCCAGACGAATTCTAGCATTCGTAACGACATTCTTGGGGATTGTGATTTGTCCACGCGAAGATAAGAAAATAGAGATAAGTCTTGTAAGAATAGCCGATGTTGCAATCAAAAAGGCTACCAGCACGGTAGTCCCTTTGGTTTTGTCCGAAATCTATCGAGCCTTGACTGTATGCCGAGAAGGGGGCAATTTCTTTCAAGGATGCAATCTGTTACTCCAATTGTGGATGCAAGAACACCTCCATCACCGGACCCAATACATGAACCATGGGTTGACTGGAAAAAACTATATTAGGGGTTTTGAGGAACGGATGATAGGCGCCGTATTCCCCGAAGGCGTCGAGGCATGGCTTGCACGACTAAGCTCAATAGAAGCCGATCGGATTGAATGGGCGTTCGGGTGGTTACCCGATACTGAAGTAATATATATGGCAGCCGAGGAGTGTTATATTCTTCTGATGGGGATCCGCAGTGTCCAACCATATGTTCCTCATCGGGTATTACGTCAACTAGGAAGGTTTCAGGTTATTCCTACCGATCAAGATCTGAGAAAGCACGCCATTGAGTTGAGCCCAGGAGTCGTATTCCCCGAAGAGAAGATTAGAAAGCTGTGGCATGAATGTAGATTCCTTGAGCCTAAAACTATGGTTCGGGAATTAGCTAAAGGTGAGGTGGATCCAAAGTACAATGTGTGGTTCGGGAAAAGGTTTCAGATTCGTCGGAAATGTTCTAAAAGAGCCCATGTCCAACAGTTCACGGAAGATTCACAGGAGCAATGGAATTGGCTAGCAAAGGAGGAAGGGTATAGGACGAAGATTGGTAGGATAGAACAACAGGTCCAGGACCTTCAATTCGAGAGGATTATGCAAGATGCCGCCGACAAGGGAGATAAAAAGAAGTTGGTACAAGAAAATGACTTTTTGAGAGCTCAAGTCCAACAAATGAAGAGGGATGCTGACAGACAATTGAGGAGTCGGTCAGATGAAAAATTGATAAGGAGTTTAAAAAAGCAAGTCACAGATGTCCAAAAAGAATTAGAAGAGTCAAAGGCCCAAACGATAAGGATCCGTACTAGCTGGAGGAGGGAGGCACATCAACAGGCACTTCATATACAGCAAGTGGAAAAAGATTATACTGAGGTCATCACCAATCTAAGAGAGGCAAATGTTATCCTCAGGGAACAGGTCTTCAAACAAGCCCGGGATGCCAGGGCAGACCTCGACCGTTGCCACAATTTGATGGCCCGACTGCAAGAACAAGTGGATAGGCTCTTGGATCAGGTCACCAACAACGCTCGAAGATTGGGGGCGAAGAACCAGCGGATAGAGCAGCTACTCAGAGAAAGGGACATGATCAAAGACAGAATTGGAGAGATCGGGCATTATGTCACCATGAAGTGCTTAGCTTGTGAACAAATGCCCCGCGCCGCCCTTTTTGCTTCGATTATGGACTATGTTCATCAGATCATGAGAGAGTTGAGGGGACTACACAGGGACCTCACACCAAGGCCCGCGGCAAGGCCGGACGATGCCTCGCGGGCCCCTAGGAGTTTAAGAGCATTAGGCTATTGATTAAAAGATGTATTTTTTTATTTTTTGTTGACATTTTCAGTATTTTTATGTTTTTTTGAGTCAAGCATTTCTCTTTTGTTGTTGATTATTGTAAGACATGTTTTGTGACCGTAAAGGTTTATCATTATGAGAATTCCAGAATTTCGCCACAATCTTGTTACCAGAACTACGCTCGGTCTGATTCACGCGGGGACGTGATACGTAGGCAATCCACATAAGGTTCGACCGTCATTTTAAAAAAATAAAAAAGGGTTAGTTGATAAAAATGCTAATAACAAGCGAGGGTTTCAAAGCTAATTGAAAAGAGAAAAGCTGGAATGACGCACGCGGTAAATACATATAGAAATGGTTAACTGATTAGGTGCATTGCATTCAACGTGCGATAACGTATCTGTTAAACTCCGTAAGCTAACGAGTTTGTTGAATTCCAGAAAGTTTAGCAGTTGACTTGACAGAATATACTGGCCAGGCACCATTACCGTACTAGATCTAAAGGGCCAATTCCAGCAAGCATGTCTAGTTCCGGTAAAAGTCTCGAGGAAGAGAAATCAGAGATGCAGATCATGAAAGAGGAGGTAGAACGGCTGAGACATCAGATAACAGAGATGCACCTAGCCTGGGCTAGGGGACAGTCCCTCACCAAACCTCCCTACTCTCGCCTCAGCTCCAGAACATCCACCCATTGATCCTTCGACAAGCGCCCCGATCTATCCATACTATCAAGGGGAGAACCCTTATACCACCCACACTCCACCAGCCAAACAAAATCCTCCTCCCACGGTCACCCCCGTTTTCGTGGCACCTCCACCTACTAATCTACCAAAGTCATCCGGTGAACCGCATGTTCAAATCCACGACAATTCTTACTATCCTCCCGAGCCTACCTTTAGGGCTCCTGAACCGCATCCACACACCCCTCACTGGGATAATCCGGCAGAACCGGAAAAGCACTTCCAAAATTTGGAGCATGAGGAAGTTATTCGAAAAGTGAAAAGCCTGGAGCAGTCCTTCAGGAATATGCATGGTTTGGGCAACCAGGTCAGTGTCGCTTACAAAGATCTGTGTCCATTCCCAGACGTCCAGTTGCCAGCCGGGTTCAAAATGCCCAAGTTTGACCTATACGAGGGGCATGGTGATCCAGTAGCCCATCTTCGAGGGTTTTGTAGTAAAATGCGAGGAGCCGGAGGACGAGATGAGATTCTGATAGCTTACTTCGGTCAGAGTTTGGGGGGATCTGCACTAGAGTGGTACACTAGGCAGGATCCCAACAGATGGTTTACATGGGATGATTTGGCTCAAGCATTCATCGGCCAGTTCCAGTATAATCTTGAAATAGTCCCCGATCGCTTATCATTGCTAAAGCTAGAGAAGAAACCCGCCGAAAGCTTCAGAGAATTTGGTTTCCGCTGGAGGGAACAGGCAGCAAGGGTAGATCCGCCTATGAGAGAGAATGAGATGGTGGATTACTTCCTGCAGACACTAGAGCCAACCTATTTCGGACATCTGGTGACGTCCGTGGGTAAGTCATTCACCGAGGTGATAAAGATGGGGGCTATGATCGAGGAAGGCTTGAAAGCCAACAAGATCATGAGCTATTCAACGTTGAAAGCCACCACTCAAGCTATTCAAAGTGGTACCGGAGGAGTGCTTGGGAAAAAGAGGAAGGAAGAAGTCACGGCAGTCGAGTCCGGAACATGGTTCAGAAACAGAGGCCCAGCACCCCAGTATAACCCGCCACAGCCTCACCACCAAAATTACCTCCACAATCCATATAACCACCCGCAGCATTACTATCCAGCACCTGATCCCCATTTTACTGTCCATCACGCTCAGTCATATGCCGCACCTCCCGTCCATGCACCATGGCGTGCACCAAACCCGCAAAACAGTTATCCACCCCCAAGAGCCTACAGAAACCCCAACGGCGCGAGTTTTCGTCCGAACCAAGCATTCAAGAGCGATAGGGCGCCAAGGCCAAAGACTTTCACTCCCTTGGGAGAGTCTTACACCAGTCTGTTCCACCGATTGAAGCAAGTTGGGTTGCTAAATCCGGTCGAGGCTAAGCTGCCAAACCCTCTTCCAAAGAATTTGGATCATTCAATAAATTTTGCATATTGTTCAGGATGTCTGGGGCATGACACAGAAAAGTATTGGAGGTTGAAAACAGCTATCCAGGAACTCATCGACACTCGCAGGATTGAGGTCCAGACTCCAGCAGAACCCGACATCAACCGAAATCCACTCCCAACTCATCATGAGACCAACATGATCGAGCTGGTACGGGTAGAAGAGGGAAAGGAGAAAACCTCTCAGATCGTAATGATGATCAAGTCTAGTGGGGTAGGAATGAAAAGGGGGCCAAACCTTGATGGGTCACTCATTTGCAAGAATGACGTACAAGAGGGGTTGGAAGCAGAAAGGGGAAATGCAAGAAAAGTACCGGTGAGGCCGGGGGAAGCAAAAATAGTTGTACCAGGGGTAGCAACCAAACCCGTCTTGACTGTAGCAGGTGTTCGAGTGGATCCTTTCATCATCAAGCCAGCAATACAGTTGCCAATAGCCGATAGCAAAGCTATTCCATGGAATTATGATCGGGTCACGACAACCTACAAAGGAAAAGAAGTTAAAGAGGAAGTCTGCGAAGCGCAAGGTTTGACCCGCTCAGGGAGATGTTTTGCCCCTGCGGAATTAAGGAAGACTACTCCGGCAACACTAAAAAAGCCGGTAACTGACGAAGAGGCAGAAGAATTCCTGAAAAAGATGAAGATGCATGATTATTCTGTCCTAGAACAGCTGAAGAAGACTCCTGCGCAAATCTCATTGTTGTCCTTGCTGATACATTCTGAAGAATATCGGCAAGCTTTGATGAAAGTTTTGAATGAGGCCCATGTACCTGATAAAATATCTGTGAGTCATTTGGAAAAGATCACCAATAGGATCTTCGAAGCGAACCGGATCACCTTCACCGACGATGAGTTGCCTGAGGAAGGCACCGAGCACAACAAGGCTTTATATCTTACGGTAAAGTGTGAGGAGTCGGTGGTTACCAAAGTCCTAGTCGACAATGGGTCCAGTGCGAACATTTGTCCTCTCTCTACACTAAACAAGTTGAAAGTGGATATCGGCAGGATACGCAAGAACAACATATGTGTCCGAGGGTTTGATGGAGGAGGCAAGGCGTCGGTCGGGGACATAATGTTAATCTTGACAATCAGACCAGTGGAGTTCACCATGGAATTCCAGGTGCTGGACATGGTAGTGTCATATAACCTTCTGATAGGGCGACCGTGGATCCATGCCGCAAAAGCAGTTCCATCCAGCCTACACCAACTAGTCAAGTTTGAGCGGGACCAACAGGAGATCGTAGTCCATGGAGAGAATGATCTACAACCAGGCACCATCGTCCCCTTTGTTGAGACAGAAGAGGATGTTGGGCCATGGGTATACCAGATCTGCGATGTGGTATCCGCCAACCGAGTTCCAGAAGGGGAATGCATTCCCAATGACAGAATAATTACTGCAGACGTCATGGTGGCTCATGAAATGTTGAGAAACGGTTTCATACCCGGCAAAGGTTTAGGTGCATCTCTGCAAGGAATCATACAACCAGTATCTGTGGTCGAAAATGTGGGAACCTTCGGCTTGGGATTCAAGCCAACATCAGAGGACATCCAGCGAGCCAAGAGGAATAAGCAGAAGACATGGGTGCTCCCGAAGCCTGTTCCGCGCCTTTCCCGATCTTTTGTCAGATCAGGAGTAAGAGGACATCCGACGACAAAGGTTCCCAGTCCTATGGTTAGGCCAGACGAAGAGTTCTTAAGAAAGTTCGAGAACCTATTCGCAGATGTATGCATGCTAGAGGATGGCGAAGGATCCATCCATGCCGAGATACAGTTTGTGGGATCGAAAGCAAAGTTGAATAATTGGAAGGCTACTCCTCTCCCTGTCCGGAAGGAGTCTTGGTAGTTTGTTTTGGATTGTTTTCTTTCGAAATTTTGTGTCGGGGTTGTCCCCGGAGTAAAATCCGTTTGTTTTAGTTCATTTTGATTTGAGTTTGCAAGTTTGTTTTTCCTTGTACTGTTCCCATTAATGAAATTTTGTTCCCTTCGTGCCTAATTTTGTTTATTTTCCTTCTTTTTACTTTTCTCAGCAGCTTTCTTTCAACTGATCTTAATGATATGACGTGCTTAAAGGTTAATCAACCCAGTCTAGAAAGTCAATCTGGTTTGGAAATAATAACGCATGAAATAAGAAGTGACGAGAGTGAATCGGAATACGGCGACGATGAAGCCGTAGAGGAAATCGGCAAAGAATTAAGTCACTTCGAGGAAAAGCCCAAACCTAATTTGAACGATACGGAGGCTGTTAATCTGGGGGATACGAATGATGTTAAAGAAACCAGAATAAGTGTCCATATTGAGCCCAACTTGAGGGAGGAATTGATCAAAACACTCGTGGAGTTTAAAGACATATTCGCATGGTGGTACGACGACATGCCAGGACTCAGCACTGATCTAGTGGTTCACAAATTACCCACTGACCCGGCATGTCCTCCCGTCAAGCAAAAACTGCGGAAATTCAAGACAGAGATGAGTGTAAAGATCAAGGAGGAAGTAACCAAGCAGTTGCAGGCGAAAGTCATTCGTGTCACTCGATACCCTAAATGGTTGGCTAACGTAGTACCGGTGCCAAAGAAAGACAGGAAGATCAAAGTATGCGTGGACTACCACAATCTCAACAAGGCGAGCCCTAAGGATAATTTCCCGCTTCCCAATATCCATATCCTGATTGATAATTGCGCCGGACGTGAAATCGGATCCTTTGTGGATTGCTACGCGGGATATCATCAGATCTTGATGGATGAAGAGGACGCAGAAAAGACGGCTTTTATCACACCGTGGGGGACTTATTGCTACCGGGTGATGCCGTTCGGTTTGAAGAACGCAGGGGCAACATACATGAGGGCGATGACTACGGTATTCCATGACATGATACACAAGGAAATTGAAGTGTACGTGGATGATGTGATCATAAAATCTAGACGTCAAGAAGACCACGTTGCCGACCTCGGGAAGTTCTTTCAAAGACTTCGAAGATATGATATCAAGCTCAATCCGGCCAAATGCGCATTCGGAGTTCCATCAGGAAAGTTGCTAGGATTCATTGTCAGCCGACGGGGCATTGAGTTGGACCCATCCAAAATCAAGTCCATTCAGGAGCTACCCCCGCCAAAGAATAAAACAGAGGTAATGAGTTTGTTGGGAAGGTTAAATTACATCAGTAGGTTTATTGCTCAGCTTACAGCAACCTGTGAACCCATATTCCGTCCGTTGAAGAAAGACGCTGCGATAGAATGGACGATAGAATGTCAGGGGAAGCGTTTGACCAAATCAAAGGGTATCTGTCAAACCCGCCCGTACTAGTTCCGCCGGAACCGGGTAGACCCCTGATTCTTTATCTAACGGTTTTGGAGAATTCGTT
Organism: Nicotiana noctiflora; assembly: GCA_032618575.1. NCBI lineage: Eukaryota > Viridiplantae > Streptophyta > Magnoliopsida > Solanales > Solanaceae > Nicotiana > Nicotiana noctiflora. The sequence goes on along the minus strand of JASVEL010004729.1, from coordinate 2,078 downwards.
CAGCTGCGTACTGGGGCAGCATGATCTTACTGGCAAGAAGGAACGGGCCATTTACTATCTCACTAAGAAGTTCACGGTCCACGAGGTCAAATACACTCATTTGGAAAAGACCTGTTGTGCTTTAACTTGGGTAGCCCAAAAGCTGAAACACTACTTGTCTTCTTACACCACTTACCTCATTTCACGTTTAGATCCACTGAAGTATATTTTTCGGAAGCCTATGCCTACAGGGAGGTTAGCAAAATGGCAAATATTACTTACGGAATTCGACATCATATATGTGACGAGAACGGCTATGAAAGCTCAAGCCTTAGCCGATCACTTAGCTGAAAATCCTGTCGATGACGGATATGAACCTTTGAGGACGTATTTTCCGGATGAAGAAGTATTGCAAATTGATGGGTTAGAATTAACCGAGGATCCAGGGTGGAAGCTTTTCTTCGACGGAGCGGCGAACGCAAAAGGAGTCGGAGTAGGGGCTGTGCTTATCTCTGAAACAGGACGTCACTATCCTGTTACAGCAAAACTGCGTTTTCATTGTACCAACAATATGGCTGAGTACGAAGCATGTATCTTAGGGTTGCGATTAGCGGTGGACATAGATGTACAGGACGTCTTGGTCTTGGGGGACTCGACCTCCTGGTACATCAGATTCAGGGAGAATGGGAAACCAGAGATTTGAAGCTTATCCCGTATCGTCAATGTTTGCATGATCTAACCAAGCGTTTTCGATCAGTGGAATTCAAGCACATCCCAAGGATGCATAACGAGGTTGCCGATGCTCTAGCTACTTTGGCGTCAATGCTACATCACCCGGACAAGGTTCGTGTCGATCCGTTACATATTCAGGTTCGAAATCAACATGCTTATTGCAATATGATAGAAGAAGAGATGGATGGGGAGCCATGGTTTCATGATGTCAAAGAGTACCTCAGGTTAGGAGTATACCCAGAGCACGTAACTGGAGATTAAAAGAGAGCTATTCGGCAATTGGCAAATGGACTCTTCCTTAGTGGAAGAGTGCTGTACAAAAGAACCCCAAATTTGGGATTGCTGATATGTATAGATGCAGGTCAAGCCACAACAATAATGACAAAGGTACATGCCGGAGTTTGTGGACCACATATGAGCGGATATGTATTGGCGAAGAAGATTCTTCGAGCAGGATATTACTGGCTCACTATGGAGCGTGATTGTATAAGTTTCGTGCGAAGATGCCATCAGTGTCAGATACATGGAGATTTGATTCATTCTCCACCGACCGAATTGCATACAATGTCCGCGCCATGGCCATTTGTCGCGTGGGGTATGGATGTTATCGGACCTATAGAACCTGCGGCTTCCAATGGTCATAGGTTCATTCTGGTAACGATCGATTATTTCACCAAATGGGTGGAGGCTAAAACCTTCAAATCAGTGACCAAGAAGGCAGTGGTGGACTTCGTACATGCCCACATCATCTGTAGGTTTGGAATTCCAAAGATAATCATCACAGATAACGGTGCCAATCTTAACAGCGGATTGATGAAAGAGGTATGTCAACAGTTCAAGATTACACACCGAAATTCCACACCATATCGTCCCAAAGCAAATGGTGCGGTTGAGGCAGCAAACAAGAATATAAAGAAGATATTGAGGAAGATGGTAGAAGGGCCTAGGCAATGGCATGAAAAGTTACCATTCGCACTGTTGGGTTATCGCACTACCGTCCGAACTTCGGTAGGTGCCACTCCTTACTTGTTGGTATATGGACTGAAGCAGTAATACCATCGGAAGTTGAAATCACATCCCTCCGAATTGTCGCTGAAGCTGAGATCGACGACGATGATTGGGTCAAAACCCGATTGGAGCAATTGAGCTTGATCGATGAAAAGAGATTGACAGCAGTATGTCATGGCCAATTGTATCAAAAGAGAATGGTAAGAGCATATAACAAGAAGGTACGTCCCAGGAAATTTGAAGTGGGACAACATGTGCTGAAGAAAGTTCTACCACATCAGGCCGAAGCGAAAGGCAAGTTTGCTCCAAATTGGCAGGGACCATTTGTTGTGACTAGAGTATTGTCGAACGGCGCTTTA